>JASCZW010001600.1:0-85249 GCA_034211315.2 Aedes japonicus | reverse complement strand
TGAAAACTTCGTGGATATATTGATACACTTCTTAATAGATGTTTTTACCTTATTTTAATATGGTGTCATGGATGATGAATATAATTATGGTTATTTGAACTATTTTGGACTGATTCGTCAGTAAGTCAGTCTCTTGAATTTCAGAGAAGCTCTCTCCTGATCTTCTGCAAGGCTCTGTGCTAAAATTCTGGGAAGTTTTCTCCTGAACCTTAGACAAAATTCATCATGAACTTCTTGGCAGTCACTCTTTATTTCCTTCGAAATTCACATTTAAGAACCCAACCTTACCTTCCAGAAATATTTGGTATGTTTTTTCCTGAACATACTTACTTTGTAAACTTCTGATGAGGCCCATCCTGAACTACAAGGAATTTTTTTAAAAAACTTTGGGAAAGTACTCTCCAGATTTTTTTTGGAAAATCTTCTTAAAGTTGTTAGAAGTTTCTTCCTAAACCTCTGAGAAGTTCTTTTCCGAATTTCCGAGATTTTCTCTTCTGAACTTCAGGGGAGCATTCTCCTAAACTTCAGGGAAGTTTGTTCCTGAGTTTCTGAGAAACACCTGCTTGATCTACTAGAAAATTCCCTCTACACTTCTGGAGAGTTTCCTCTTGATGTTATCAAAAGTATCTACCTGAACTCCTGGGATTTCCTGAACTTCAAGAAGTTCTCATTCTGAAATGATGGTGATGTTCGATTCAAAACTTCAAGGAAGCTTGTACTTCTGGGTAGTTTCAACTAAACTTTTGGACTCTTCGGAACTTCTGAGAAGTCCTCTTGTAAACTTTAGGTGTTCTTTACTGATTTTTTTCTGTAGTTTAGTGACGTTTCTTCCTGAACTTATCCTTTCCAAACTTCTGATTGGTCCCACCCTGAAATACGAGGAAATTTTTATTGAAACTTTGGGAAAGCCGTATCCAAAATTTCTAGGCAAATTCCCTAAAATTGGTTCTTGAAGTTTCATCCTGGACTTCTGACCTATTAGGAAGTTTACTCCAGAACGTTGAGGAAGTTTGTTCCTGAACTATTGGAAAAATTGGTGCTCAAATTAGAAGAAAGTACCCCCAATGCTCCTGTAATGGTTCTTCATTCTTGTTCTCTATAAAGAGTTTTGAGAAATCCTTATTCTGAAATTTGGAAATGTTCTCCTCTGAGCTTTGGAAACGCTGCCTAGCACTTCCCGAAGATTTTTTTTCCTGATTTTTCGAGAAATTATAGGTAGTGCGCTTCCTGGTCTGAATTTGGGTATGTTTGTTTCTGAACTTCGGGAAATGCAATCTTGAATTTCAGGGAAGAACTCCAAAATCTCTGAAAAGCTCCAAACTTCAAAGAAGTCCTGTTTCCTCAAGCTCTGATAAGTCCTCTACTGATTCATGGGGAAGTTCTGTCCTGAAATTCTGGTAAGTATGATATTGAACTTCGGTAATGTTCGGTTCTGTATTTATGAAGGTTCTTCCTGGTTGATTTGCTTGCTTTCAATACTTCAAATAACAATACGTTGAATAGGCAGTTATGTTCAATCACCATAAAAAAACGGCAATTTTCACGAACATAATTTTTGCTGTACTCTATGCCAAAAAGTTGGCCAACGGTTTCGTTTCTTCAAGGATTTCTACTTTACATGATACCTACGATATTTCAAAATATTTCAACAAAGCTTTTACCGGATCTACTATACTGTTCAAATCCTCATACGTTTTAAATCTGAACTTCAAAGAATACCTTTATTTGAAATTTAAAAATATAGTTCAAATGTCTGTAAAAAGCCTGCCACCTAAATAAATTGTCTGCTAAATGTCTGCAACGTTAAAAAAGTCTGCAAATTTACGACATGTCTGTGTGAACACGAGCATCGACACGCTCATCCGGTTTTACTCAAAACTGAGGTAAAGGTAACCCAAAATCATAAAAATTGGAACAACTCAAAATTGGGTAACCGGGTTTAACCCAAATTTGAGTAAACCCTCAATTTATATGACTTTGGGTTAGTTCTACCCATTATTATAAAATTTAATTTATATGGAGATTGGGTAAAATATTGAAATAAAAAATACCCCTAGGCAGCAATATTTAGGCTCTCTTTTTATTCTTTTGAAAAAATGTTTGTCTACTTTGTAGCTTTAAGATTTTATTCACGCAAAAAAATCACAAAGTTTCGCCTAAAAACAATACAGCGAGCAAGTTGACCGAATAGTAGCCCAATCCCTGCACGGCACCAATCAGCGAAATCATCGAACGGCAGCTCTCCTCCAGCAGTTGATCCTCGTCAACACTCATTATGGTGTCCGGAACACAGTGCTGGTCACGCATTCTAGGAATTTCTTGGCTGTTAGTACGATTAGATCGAAAAGGCACTGCTGGAAGTGGTTGGTTAGTTTTCGCTTATCGAACAAATTGAATTTTGAGAATGGAATTTTGTGGATGATTATTATAAAATAGAACAAAAATTATAATACCTTTTAATTGTCCATACGTTTCCGTATCCTCTGCCGGTGCAATCTGCTCCATTAACTGAGTGATCCTTTTTTCAATTTGTATTTATTAAATTTTACCCCTCACTTTAGAAAAATGGCGACTGACGCTGCCAGGTATTCACTATAGTCTAACAGCTTAATTAAGGATTGAACCATATTTATGAAGAACCGAGTAAGATTTACCCACTTTTATAAATCGCCGTACCCATGGTTTGACATTTCAGTCTATTTTATGAAAATGGGTACAAGTTACTCAATTTTGGGTAAATCCGAATGAGCGTGATCCGTGCGGGCTGACAGATCTTGTTATGTTCATGTCGTTCCTTCGTTGCAAACAAAGACCAAAGTACCTTGAAAACAAGGTAAGATGTATTGCCAGATGTCATAGTATTCTCATAACACGCTCATTCGAGCTTACTTAATATTAAATGAATTTTACTCATTGTTATAAATACACGGAGAAAAACAGTCCCGTTTGAAACAACTAACTTGGTTGTTGACTTCCAAACTAAAAAAAATTGTTTTAAAACCCCGTTTAGCTGTTTTATACCAAAGATTTTGTTTTGAAACAAACAGGCAAATTATTTGTTTTCTACTTAAATATGTTACCACAACACAGCACCAATTAACTAAACTAATATTTTGTTGTTTCTACCTTGAAATGTGTTTATTATTGCCATAACACATGCAGGTTGTGTTGACTCAGGGAAAAGAAATAAAGGGTGATACGGTCAAAAAATTTGGTCAAGGGAAAACGCGTGTAAATCGGTGAAATCGTTTATTTAAAAAATCAAATTAAATTTCTTTTTCAAGTTCAATTAGTATAAAATTCAGGAAAAATATTCAGTTAGGCTTCCGCTTTTCCAAATCCGAATTGCCGGGCCTTACGCTTGACCCCTGCCATCAGATTTTGTACAGCCACCTTGTCCACCTTCTTCGCCGCAGAAAGCCAGTTTGCCTTGAACTGTTGCTCGTCCTTAGCAGTTTTTTTGGTCTTCTTTAGGTTCCGCTTGACAATAGCCCAGTATTTCTCAATTGGACGGAGCTCTGGCGTGTTGGGAGGGTTCTTGTCGCTGGGAACCACCTGCACGTTGTTGGCGGCGTACCACTCCATGGCCTTTTTACCGTAATGGCAAGATGCCAATCCAGCCAAAACAGTACGGAACAACCGTGTTTCTTCAGGGAAAGGCAGCAGACGTTTATTCAAACACTCTTTCACATAAATTTCTTGGTTGACAGTCCCGGAAGCTATGAAAATGCTGCTTTTCAAGCCACAGGTACAGATGGCTTACCAAACCAGATATTTCTTTGCGAACTTTGACAGTTTCGTGTGCTTGAAAAATATCTGCTACCTTTCTCCTTCCTATTGCCGTATAAAACTCCTGTCCCGGACAGCTGCTTGTAGTCGGCTTTGACGTAGGTTTCGTCGTCCATTACCACGCAGTCAAACTTCGTCAGCATCGTCGTGTACAGCCTCCGGGATCGCGCTTGGCCGTCGTATTTTTGTTTATCATCGCGATTTGGAGTCACTACCTTCTTGTAAGTCGATAGTCCGGCTCGTTTTTTGGCTCGATGCACGGTTGTAGACGATACACCCAGCTTGTTTGCGGCATCTCGGAGAATAGGTTGGGTTTCTCTTGAGACTACCGGCAACTCTCTTTGTCGTCTCAGCGGCTTCCGGTTTTCGATTTCCCCCGATCCAGACTTCCTGGCTAGTCGACAAACGTTCCCCAAACACTTTAATTACATTTGTAACGGTTGATTCGGCAACTTTTAGCGATTTTGCCAACTTTGCGTGCGAGTAGCTCGGATTTTCGCGATGCGCGAAGCAAAATTTTGATACGCTGCTCTTCTTGCTTGGACGGCATTTTGACAACTGAAGAGTGAATTCCAAAATCAAAATAGGAGCAACATTCTACACACACACCTTCAAAATGAGGGGTGTTCAGGTTTTTTAAATGCAAAATTGAAAGAAATACGTCAAGTTGATATTGACCAAATTTTGACCGTATCGCCCTTTAATTGTTTAGATTGATTCAACCAAAGCGACAGTTAAATTGAACTGAAATATTATTTGGAGAAAAAATAACTAACAGTTTAGTTTGAGACATACTATTTTTTTGGGTTTCTTCTTTTGCGTCCGGTCCCACTTTATGCTCAATCGCGTAAGTTTTCATCATAGGTGAAAAATTTAATATATTACTCATAATAACCCGAAAATGCTAAAAAGGCTCGCATCAACATTTGAAGAATTTCATTAAAACTGAGAGAGGTCTGTATATGTAAATATTGCGCTCATGACTAATATGATGTTTGTGCCCAATTCAACGTGAAATTCCAATTAAATGAAACTAGAATATGTTTGCGTTTACAAATCTTTTTCTCGGTGCGTTATCGTTTTTTTATGAATTTGATTTATTGTTATTCAAAACGCAAGAAAACTGCACCAAACGCAATTTTGAGATAGCTACATATTATTTTTTGCAATAACATAAAATGAGTCGGATAACGTCGTTCTCAATTTGCGCTTCGGAAGTTAATTTAAAATCTAAATCGTATTCGAAATGTAATAACCACCCGAGCAGAGGTTTATACCAAATTGATAACAAGTTCTAATATCATATTGTCAGTGTTTGATCACTAAATATGCTATCAATTAGACTGAATAAACATTCAAAATAACAAAAGTGATACAAGTTAATATTCGTTGGATATCACAATATTAACTCGTTTTATTATCATGGAGTTCATTTTGATAACAAATTTTTGTGATATGAACAAATTTCTTGTGGTATGAGCAAATTATGTTATCAACATGATATAAAATTCATACACTAATAACTGAAGTAGTGCTTCTGATGAGATAACAAAACTTGTTACTTATTTGATATCAGTTTGTTATTTTACTTTTGCTAGGGCAGTGGCAACATGGAGCAGATAGCAGCCACTGTAGATGAAAATGGTGTTGAAAATGGCAGCCCTAATAAATGATAATGATTACGAATATGCTTTCAACAATATTCAAACCTTTGTTATTATGATAACTACACCAATAATCATTCAAAAAATGGTTTATGTAGAATAGTTGAAATATATTTGAACGTTTAGAATAATGATTATAAATAAGCATTAGTTATGATTAAAACATGCTATAGATCTTATGAAAACATCATGATAAACTCAAACTGTGAGAATAGTGCTCAAAGCATATAATAACGTGTATTGAAAATAATCATGACATTTATTTGAAAACAGTGTTCTGGTAATAATCAAACTATTATCTGACGTGGATTAAACAATTTCTGATGTCATCCATGTTTGTTAATTAACATTTAAACTTGAGACGGTCACATAACGGTTGGGAACCCCTGTTATAGTAAACCATTGGAATAGGGATTCACAACCTTTTCTTTTCAGGGTCATCATTCAGTCAGTTCGTGGACATCGCCACAACATCAGCGGAACTACATCTGTGGATGGGACCTATGCCATTGACTATTTGATCCGATGGACAAAGAAGTTGCCAAATTTAGTATTTATATTCTTTTCAATGTTGCAGCCAGCGATCAATGAACTGAACGATTACTCACCCACACATTTTTTTTTATCACGGAACCGATGAGGGCCATTGACTGCTGATTTCTGTTTTTATTTTGGTTGTTAATAAAAATGAAGTTCTCTTGTGTTTTTTTTTTCAAAGGACGGCAATGATTTTTATATCAACTTTTGCGGAAGCGAAAGAATTAAAAATACGAATAAATTCTTATTCCAAAACTTAAAGTTGAACTAGAAACTATTTTTTTTTTATCGTACAGGTTTAGTCCGAATGGTCTCAGATTGTTACGAAACTTTGTTCACTCATAAAGTTCATGGATAGATGAACAAACAAAAATCAGGGATGACAGTTTTTCTGGAAAACGTCAATTGAAGTTTTCCGATTTCCACGAACCTCACTAAATAATATTCCGTTCGATTATTTCGCAAGGAAGATTGACATTTCATCCATACTGGAGCAGTTGTCAAATTTACTTTCGGTAAAAATGGCAAACATTACTTCTGGTCTTTACTTGCGCAGCTATATAATGGGCTATAAGCCGAAAAAAAAAAACATTTTGTGAATTAGTAATGCTCGAAAAATAAGCACTCGTTTTCATACCAAAACAAAAAAAAAACACGGATTACTCAAAATTGAGTTGTGATAATGAAACTCGATTGAGGGTGCGTTCGGTTCTAACGTTTTTGAGTTAAAGTTACTCAAATGTCAGCGAAACCGGATGGCAAACAAACATCTATGTTTGTTATGAGAAATCGCAAGGTTCCTTCTAGTTGCATAATTTTTTTTCTAATTTTCGAGTTTACATCGTTATACAACAGTTGTTTTTGCCAGGCTTAAAGTGAAATTGAACAATATGTTCTAACGATAATCTTAATCATAAAAATTAAATTCTTAGTTTAAAATGTCTTATTTGAAAAGTTGAGCTTTTTCGTAATATTAATATGAAAAAATGCCTGAATAAGTGTGATACTCGAAATTGGGATGTCTACGTTTTCGAACACCTCAAATATTAGCAATAATTGGTTCAAAAGTATTCAGTAATAACGAATTCCTCCAATCAATTTGTATACTTATATAACGTACCAGAGTAACTACATGCAAAAAATTAAAGCAAAACACTTCCGTTTGGCTGAGTTTTGAATCGAAACTGCTTAGATTTCAAGCATTTCTACAGACATTTCATAACTACTATTTTTTTGCTTTTGTCGTTTTCGTACCACTACATAAACATTGCAGCGAATATAATACCTTTTACTTTATATACTTTGGAAACATACATCACACTGACGTTTCTCTTTTGTCAATCTCGACATAAAAAATTACTATACATGAAATGAAGGAGACCAAGGGACGATCACAAATTGGGTTTGCGATTTCTGAAAAGCACACGAGTATGTTATCGTTCATCGTTGGTTTCACCACGCATCATGCATCCTTCGCATTCTGACAGTTAGCCATCCCTTCGCATGGCTTGCTGGTGCGTGGCGATAAATTCGGAGAACAATTGCGCGAAAAAAACAAACAAACCCAACTACCAACACCGCACCCGATTCCCGTGACGATGATTGACGCCGATGCGGTAATGGTGCAGGTCATGGCAGTTCGAGCACGATTCGCAATATTCAGACGTTTCTGTTTGCGTTTTCCCATGCTCTTTTTATTATGTACATATTTGTAACTGGCAGTGGGCGGACGGAGGCGTGGGCGGCGGGTGGCACTCTGTACATATTTCACTTTGACCCTTTTTTCGGTTCTCGGTGCGCCGCCTGCAAGAGAGAAGTTTCGCAAAATTCGGCAGGCGCAAAGAAGAAATCAATATTTGCGCACGCACGCTTTCGCCGATCCGTTTGTTTATATTCGGGGAATTTGAGGTGGAGGTGGATGGGTTCATGAGGGCGTGTAGTGCTTTTTGCTGTCATAAAAAAGTCGGACCATGACCTTTCGTAAGCGAACCCATCGGTTGGGGTAGGCTCTCTCACCTCTTTCTCGCGCTCGTTCTGAGCACCATCTGTCTGTCTGTCTGTCTGTAGTCTGGCAGGGCTATGCTGAAATGCTCTATTTTTGGACGTCGACGGCCTTCTGATTGAGTTGAACGAGTATACACAGACGGATGGCAGTAGAACAAAGGGGTAGCGGAGGGAATCTGTGCCCAGGAAAGTGGGGTAATCTGGTTGTGGATGAAAATTGAATTATGTGCTTACCTTTCCAGGCGTCGCTTTCCACCGTAGACGACATTACCGTTGGAGGTGGCGGCTGCCGGTGGGTTGATGGGAGCTGCTGCCGGTATGGCCGTTACGGTGACTCCACTGCTGGTGGTAGTGGAGGCTGCAATGATTCCGCCACTACCGCCGGTGTCCGTCGGATGGGTTCCACCTTGACGGCCTTCAGCATGATTTCATCACCGATTTTGACGATGCTGATGTTGTTGTTGTTGGAGGCTGCCTTCGGGATATGATGCTTGGTAGAGGCCGTCGCCGGCGTGGTAACCGAACTGGTAGCCGTCGAAGTGCTTCCTCTCCTGCTGCTGCCGCTGCCGCCAGTCCGGTGATCTGTGGTTGCATTGAGGGCATTCAACGACGTCAAGCCGATGATGGTTGTCGTCGTAGTTCCATCCACCCGTCTGAACCAGGGCCAGCTGCGGAGGCTGTTGGTGCTGCGGCCTTATCCCACTCGACGCCTGCTGTGATCAGCTGCTGTACGCTTCCAGTAGGATTGTGCTTACAATGTTCAATCGGTACATGACCTTGTTATGAGAGACTTTCTGACTGATCGTTCTCGAGAGTGGGCGTTTTAATTATAAAACGAAAATGAACGAAAGTTGGAAACTCTTCCGGGGATTTGGAAGGGGGAGCTTTCTACATTGGGAGGATTCATTTGTCGTCCTCGGTGCTGAGGGACGTTGCTGCCAGGTCTAATATAACTGGTCTCTTCTTTTTGAACTTGCTGTGATCTTTGAATCGTTGAAGCATGATTAAGTTCGAAAGCTGTGCCGAATCACGTCAAAAACACGCCGTTTGCGGGGAAATGAGGCTGGCTAGTCCCCCATTATCTGAAACAGAGATAAATGATTGCATTAGTATCAATTAGTAATCGGTCGAGGTTGGGTTCGAATACATATGAGTCTTTGGGAGGGTATGGCAAGAAGAACTGAGATTGTATCATCCTGAAATCAAATTTTGAAACTTAAAGGAATTATTCAGCTGCATCGGCACTTTAAGAAAGTTAATTAGAAACATCTTAAGAATCTTCTTCATTAGCCCACAGAAAGTCCTTTAGAAAATGCAAAGGGGTTTTAAGGAACTTCAAAGTGGTGCTTAACGAACTCCATGAAGTTCGTTTATGAGCTTCAATGAAGTTCGTTAGGAACTTCAATGAAGTTTGTTATGAACTTCAATAAAAATAGTTAAGAACTTGAATAAAGTTCGTTATGAACTTCAATGAAGTTCATTAGGGACTTCAAGAAACATCTTTTTGAAACTAAACAGAAGTATTTTTGGAAGTTCAAGATAGTTCATGAAGAACTTCAAACAAGTTTGCTAGGAAAATCAAGAAAATTCTTTAGGAACTTCAAGACAAATTATTACGAACGTCAAGGAAGTTATACAGGAACTTCCAAAGAAGTTCTTTGGGAACTAGAGGAAGTTCTTTAGACACTTCAAGAAAGTTTTCAAAAAACGTAATAAAATTTTGAAGAAACATCAAATTCATTAGAAACATTAAGGAACATTTCTTATGAAAGTCAAGGAAGTCCTTCTTGAGCTTCAAAGAAGTTTGCTAAAAACTTCACGGAAATTCTTTAGGAGCTTCAAAGAAATTTATTAAGAACTTCAATGAAGTTTGTTAGGAACATCAATGCAGTAACTTAGTAGTAGTCAAAGTGTTTGCAACTTCACGAAAGTTTTTCAGGATCTAAAAGGAAGTTTTCCAAGAAATTCAAGGGAGGTTCTTAAGCAATTTCAAGCACATTTTTTAGATGAAGAAAGTTCATGGAAGTTCTTTAGGAATTTCAAGGAAGTTCATTAGAACCTTAATGATGTTCCTAGTTACCTTCAATTTAGTCAAAAACCTTTTAGCAGCATCAACGAAGTGCCTTGATCAATCAAGATAGTTTCTAAAGAACTTCAAGAAAGTTCCTTTGGGAACTTCGAGGAGTTCCTGTAAAAGCACACAGAAAGTTCATCAGGAACATTAACAGAATTTTGTAGGAACATCAAGGAAGTTCATAAGAAATTTCAAAATTCAAAAATTCTTTGAGAATTTCAAGTAAGTTCGTGGAGAACTTTAAGGAAGTTCATGAGGAGGTACAAGGAAGTTTTTAAGGAGGTATTTATTTCAAGAAAGTTTTTATGAACTTAAAGGAAGTTCGTTACGAACTTCAAGGATCTATTTAATAAATTTCAACGAAGATCGTGAGGAACTTCAAAGAAATTCCTTCAAGGTAGTCTATTAGAACTTTTATGAGAGATCTTTTAAAACTACAAGGAAGCGCATTAGGAACTTCAGGAAGTTCTCAAATAACTTTAAGATAAGCTCATTGCAAACTTCAAGGTAGGTCTTTAATATCTACATTAAAATTCTTGAAGGATCTTAAAGGAAGTTCTTTAAGGGACATAAAGAAGTTTCTCAGAAACTCCAAGGAAAATCTTTAGGAACTTCAAGGAAATTCTTTAGAACTTCAACTTTAGGAAAGTCGTTTGGGTCGTTTGAAACTTTAAAAATGTTTAGGAACAACAAAGAAGGTTTTAGAAACTTCAAGGATGTTCTTTAAGAACATCGCGAATGTTCTCAAAGGACACCCACACATTTTTGTAGGATCTTCAAATATATTCTTCAGGAACTTCAAGGATGTTCTTTACGAACTTTAAGAAAGTTGTTAAGAGCTTCAAAGAAATTCTTTAGGAACTGCAAGAAAATTCTTTAGGAACTGAAAGAAAGTTCTTTGGGAACTTCTAGGAAATTTTATATGAAATTCAAGGAAGTTCTTTAGAAACTTCTAGGCAGCTCTTAAAGTACTTCAACGAAGGTTTGTAGGAACTACAAGGTAGTTCATTAATATCTTGAAGCAAATAATTTAGGAAGGGAGTTTTTTTGGAACTTCGAGGATCTTCTTAAGGATCTCCGAGGCAGTTCTTTAGGAACTTCAAGAGTGTTCGATAAAAATTTCAAGAAAGTTCTTAAAGAACTCTAAGGAACTGTTTTAAAAACTTAAACGAAGTACTTAAGAAACTAAGGAGGAAGATCTTTCGAAACTTCAGGGATGTTCTTAAGGAACTTCAGCAAAGTCCTTTGTGAACTTCAAGAGTTTTCTTTAGCATGTATCATATTATTTAGGAACTTCAAGGGAGTTTTAAGTTCTTTCAGAAACGTCAACAAAGTGCTATAGCGGCTTCAACAAGCTTCAAGGAAGTTTTTGGAAACATTAAAGAAGATTTGTTTGAGAACTTCAAGGAAGTTCTTTCAGAACTTTAAGGATGTTCTTTGAGAACGTTAAAGAAACTCTTTAACTGCTCAAAGAAATTTCGATAAAAATTTCACGGAAGTTCTTTAGAAAAATTCAAGAAATTTATTTATGAACTTCAAGCAAGTTATTTAGGAACATCTGGAATGCATCTAAAATAAGATCAAAAAAGTATTCAGGAACCTCAAAAAGTTTTTATGATGGATGTTCTTAAGAAACTTTAAGAAATTTTCAGGATCCTCAAAGATACTCTGTTTGAACTTTTAAAGGTTTGTCAAAAACACTTAGAAGAGTTCTTAAAGACGAAAGTTCGTTAGAACTCAAAGATTTTCTTTAAGAACGTCAAGAATGTTCTTTATGAACATAACGAAAATTCTGTAGATTCTTCGAATATGTTCTTAAGAAACATAAAATATGGCCTTTAAGAACTTTAGGGAGGAAGTTTAGGGAGGATCCTCCCTAAACTTCCTCCCTAAAGTTCTTAAAGGCCATATTTTATGTTTCTTAAGAACATATTCGAAGAATCTACAGAATTTTCGTTATGTTCATAAAGAACATTCTTGACGTTCTTAAAGAAAATGCTTGGAGTTCCTAACGAACTTTCGTTCCTTAAGAACTCTTCTAAGGTTTTTGACAAACCTTTTTAAAGTTCAAACAGAGTATCTTTGAGGATCCTGAAAAATTTCCTTAAAGTTTCTTAAGAACATCCATCATAAAAAAACTTTTTTGAGGTTCCTTGAATACTTTTTTGATCTTATTTTAGATGCATTCCAGATGTTCCGAAATAAATTGCTTGAAGTTCATAAATAAATTTCTTGAATTTTTCTAAAGAACTTCCGTGAAATTCTTATCGAAATTTCTTTGAGCAGTTAAAGAGTTTCTTTAACGTTCTAAAAGAACATCCTTAAAGTTCCGAAAGAACTTCCTTGAAGTTCTCAACAAACTTTTTTAATGTTTCCAAAAACTTCCTTGAAGTTTGTTGAAGCCGCTATAGCACTTTGTTGACGTTCCTAAAGAACTTAAAACTCCCTTGAAGTTCCTAAATAATATGATAATGCTAAAGAAAACTCTTGAAGTTCACAAAGGACTTTGCTGAAGTTCCTTAAGAACATCCCTGAAGTTTCGAAAGATCTTCCTCTTAGTTTCTTAAGTACTTCGTTTAAGTTTTTAAAACAGTTCCTTAGAGTTCTTTAAGAACTTTCTTGAAATTTTTATCGAACACTCTTGAAGTTCCTAAAGAACTGCCTCGGAGATCCTTAAGAAGATCCTCGAAGTTCCAAAAAAACTCCCTTCCTAAATTATTTGCTTCAAGATATTAATGAACTACCTTGTAGTTCCTACAAACCTTCGTTGAAGTACTTTAAGAGCTGCCTGAGAAGTTTCTAGAAAGAACTTCCTTGAATTTCATATAAAATTTCCTAGAAGTTCCCAAAGAACTTCTTTCAGTTCCAAAGAATTTTCTTAGCAGTTCCTAAAGAATTTCTTTGAAGCTCTTAACAACCTCTTAAAGTTCGTGAAAGAACATCCTTGAAGTTCCTGAAGAATATATTTGAAGATCCTACAAAAATGTGTGGGTGTCCTTTGAGAACATTCGCGATGTTCTTAAAGAACATCCTTGAAGTTTCTAAAAACCTTCTTTGTTGTTCCTAAACATTTTTTAAAGTTTCAAACGACCCAAACGACTTTCCTAAAGTTGAAGTTCCTAAAGAATTTCTGAGAAACTTCTTTATGTCCCCAAAGAACTTCCTTTAAGATCCTTCAAGAATTTTAATGTAGATATTAAAGACCTACCTTGAAGTTTGCAATGAGCTATCTTAAAGTTATTTGAGAACTTCCTTGAAGTTCCTAATGCGCTTCCTTGTAGTTTTAAAAGATCTCTCATAAAAGTTCTAATAGACTACCTTGAAGGAATTTCTTTGAAGTTCCTCACGATCTTCGTTGAAATTTATTAAATAGATCCTTGAAGTTCGTAACGAAATTCCTTTAAGTTCATAAAAAACTTTCTTGAATTAAATACCTCCTTAAAAACTTCCTTGTACCTCCTCATGAACTTCCTTAAAGTTCCCCACGAATTTACTTGAAATTCCCAAAGAATTTTTGAATTTTTGAAATTTCTTATGAACTTCCTTGATGTTCCTACAAAATTCTGTTAATGTTCCTGATGAACTTTCTTGTGCTTTTTAAGGAACTCCTCGAAGTTCCCAAAGAACTTTCTTGAAGTTCTTTAGAAACTATCTTGATTGTCGTAAGGCACTTCGTTGATGCTGCTAAAAGGTTTTTTTTGACTAAATTGAAGGTAATTAAGAACATCATTAAGGTTCCTAATGAACTTCCTTGAAATTCCTAAAGAACTTCCATGAACTTTCTTCATCTAAAAAATGTGCTTGAAATTGCTTAAGAACTTCCTTGAATTTCTTGGAAAACATCCTTTTAGATCCTGAAAAACTTTCGTGAAGTTACAAACACTTTACTACTACTAAGTTACTGCATTGATGTTCCTAACAAACTTCATTGAAGTTCTTAATAAACTTCTTTGAAGCTCCTAAAGAATTTCCGTGAAGTTTTTAGCAAACTTCCTTGAAGCTCAAGAAGGACTTCCTTGACTTTCATAAGAAATGTTCCTTAATGTTTCTAATGAATTTGATGTTTCTTCAAAATTTTATTACGTTTTTTGAAAACTTTCTTGAAGTGTCTAAAGAACTTCCTCTAAGTTCCCAAAGAACTTCTTTGAAGTTCCTGTATAACTTCCTTGACGTTCGTAATAATTTGTCTTGAAGTTCCTAAAGAATTTTCTTGATTTTCCTAGCAAACTTGTTTGAAGTTCTTCATGAACTATCTTGAACTTCCAAAAATACTTCTGTTTAGTTTCAAAAGATGTTTCTTGAAGTCCCTAATGAACTTCATTGAAGTTCATAACGAACTTTATTCAAGTTCTTAACTATTTTTATTGAAGTTCATAACAAACTTCATTGAAGTTCCTAACGAACTTCATTGAAGCTCATAACGAACTTCATGGAGTTCGTTAAGCACTACTTTGAAGTTCCTTAAAAACCCCTTGCATTTTCTAAAGGACTTTCTGTGGGCTAATGAAGAAGATTCTTAAGATGTTTCTAATTAACTTTCTTAAAGTGCCGATGCAGCTGAATAATTCCTTTAAGTTTCAAAATTTGATTTCAGGATGATACAATCTCAGTTCTTCTTGCCATACCCTCCCAAAGACTCATATGTATTCGAACCCAATTCCCCCGACCGATTACTAATTGATACTAATGCAATCATTTATCTCTCGTTTCAGATAATGGGGGACTAGCCAGCCTCATTTCCCCCGCAAACGGCGTGTTTTTGACGTGATTCGGCACAGCTTTCGAACTTAATCATGCTTCAACGATTCAAAGATCACAGCAAGTTCAAAAAGAAGAGACCAGTTATATTAGACCGGCAGCAACGTCCCCTCAGCACCGAGGACGACAAATGAATCTCCCAATGTAGAAAGGTTCCCCCCCTCCAAATCCCCGAAAGAGTTTCCAACTTTCGTTCATTTTCGTTTTATAATTGAAACGCCCACTCTCGAGAACGATCAGTCAGAAAGTCTCTCATAACAAGGTCATGTACCGATTGAACATTGTAAGCACAAATCCTACTGGAAGCGTACAGCAGCAGTCACAGCAGGCGTCGAGTGGGATAAGGCCGCAGCACCAACAGCCTCCGCAGCTGGCCCTGGTTCAGACGGGTGGTGGAACTACGACGACAACCATCATCGGCTTGACGTCGTTGAATGCCCTCAATGCAACCACGATCACCGGACTGGCGGCAGCGGCAGCAGCAGGAGGAAGCACTTCGACGGCTACCAGTTCGGTTACCACGCCGGCGACGGCCTCTACCAAGCATCATATCCTGAAGGCAGCCTCCAACAACAACAACATCAGCATCGTCAAAATCGGTGATGAAATCATGCTGAAGGCCGTCAAGGTGGAACCCATTCCGACGGACACCGGCGGTAGTGGCGGAATCATTGCAGCCTCCGCTACCACCAGCAGTGGAGTCACTGTAACGGCCATACCGGCAGCAGCTCCCATCAACCCACCGGCAGCCGCCACCTCCAACGGTAATGTCGTCTACGGTGGAAAGCGACGCCTGGAAAGGTAAGCACATAATTCAATTTTCATCCACAACCAGATTACCCCACTTTCCTGGGCACAGATTCCCTCCACTACCCCTTTGTTCTACTGCCATCCGTCTGTGTATACTCGTTCAACTCAATCAGAAGGCCGTCGACGTCCTAAAAATAGAGCATTTCCAGTATGGGCCCTGCCAGACTACAGACAGACAGACAGACAGACAGATGGTGCTCAGAACGAGCGCGAGAAAGAGTGTGAGAGAGCCTACCCCAACCGATGGTTCGCTTACGAAAGGTCATGGTCCGACTTTTTTTATGACAGCAAAAAGCACTACACGCCTCATGAGCCCATCCACCTCCACCTCAAATTCCCCCGAATATAAACAAACGGATCGGCGAAAGCGTGCGTGCGCAAATATTGATTTCTTCTTTGCGCTTGCCGAATTTTGCGAAACTTCTCTCTTGGCAGGCGGCGCACCGAGAACCGAAAAAAAGGGTCATGAAATATGTACGAGTGCCACCCGCCGCCCACGCCTCCGTCCGCCCACTGCCAGTTCCAAATATGTACATAATAAAAAGAGCATGGGAAAACGCAAACAGAAACGTCTGAATATTGCGAATTGTGCTCGAACTGCCATGACCTGCACCATTACCGCATCGGCGTCAATCATCGTCACGGGAATCGGGTGCGGTGTTGGTAGTTGGGTTTGTTTGTTTTTTTTTTCGCGCAATTGTTCTCCGAATTTATCGCCACGCACTAGCAAGCCATGCGAAGGGATGGCTAACTGTCAGAATGCGAAGGATGCATGATGCGTGGTGAAACCAACGATGAACGATTACATACTCGTGTGCTTTTCAGAAATCGCAAACCTAATTTGTGATCGTCCCTTGGTCTCCTTCATTTCATGTATAGTAATTTTTTTATGTCGAGATTGACAAAGAGAAACGTCAGTGTGATGTATGTTTCCAAAGTATATAAAGTAAAAGGTATTATATTCGCTGCAATGTTTATGTAGTGGTACGAAAACGACAAAAGCAAAAAAATAGTAGTTATGAAATGTCTGTAGAAATGCTTGAAATCTAAGCAGTTTCGATTCAAAACTCAGCCAAACGGAAGTGTTTTGCTTTAATTTTTGCATGTAGTTACTCTGGTACGTTATATAAGTATACAAATTGATTGGAGGAATTCGTTATTACTGAATACTTTTGAACCAATTATTGCTGATATTTGAGGTGTTCGAAAACGTAGACATCCCAATTTCGAGTATCACACTTATTCAGGCATTTTTTCATATTAATATTACGAAAAAGCTCAACTTTTCAAATAAGACATTTTAAACTAAGAATTTAATTTTTATGATTAAGATTATCGTTAGAACATATTGTTCAATTTCACTTTAAGCCTGGCAAAACAACTGTTGTATAACGATGTAAACTCGAAAATTAGAAAAAAATTATGCAACTAGAAGGAACCTTGCGATTTCTCATAACAAACATAGATGTTTGTTTGCCATCCGGTTTCGCTGACATTTGAGTAACTTTAACTCAAAAACGTTAGAACCGAACGCACCTCAATCGAGTTTCATTATCACAACTCAATTTTGAGTAATCCGTGTTTTTTTTGTTTTGGTATGAAAACGAGTGCTTATTTTTCGAGCATTACTAATTCACAAAAATGTTTTTTTTTTCGGCTTATAGCCCATTATATAGCTGGCAAGTAAAGACCAGAAGTAATGTTTGCCATTTTTACCGAAAGTAAATTTGACAACTGCTCCAGTATGGATGAAATGTCAATCTTCCTTGCGAAATAATCGAACGGAATATTATTTAGTGAGGTTCGTGGAAATCGGAAAACTTCAATTGACGTTTTCCAGAAAAACTGTCATCCCTGATTTTTGTTTGTTCATCTATCCATGAACTTTATGAGTGAACAAAGTTTCGTAACAATCTGAGACCATTCGGACTAAACCTGTACGATAAAAAAAAATAGTTTCTAGTTCAACTTTAAGTTTTGGAATAAGAATTTATTCGTATTTTTAATTCTTTCGCTTCCGCAAAAGTTGATATAAAAATCATTGCCGTCCTTTTGAAAAAAAAAAACACAAGAGAACTTCATTTTTATTAACAACCAAAATAAAAACAGAAATCAGCAGTCAATGGCCCTCATCGGTTCCGTGATAAAAAAAAATGTGTGGGTGAGTAATCGTTCAGTTCATTGATCGCTGGCTGCAACATTGAAAAGAATATAAATACTAAATTTGGCAACTTTTGTCCATCGGATCAAATAGTCAATGGCATAGGTCCCATCCACAGATGTAGTTCCGCTGATGTTGTGGCGATGTCCACGAACTGACTGAATGATGACCCTGAAAAGAAAAGGTTGTGAATCCCTATTCCAATGGTTTACTATAACAGGGGTTCCCAACCGTTATGTGACCGTCTCAAGTTTAAATGTTAATTAACAAACATGGATGACATCAGAAATTGTTTAACCACGTCAGATAATAGTTTGATTATTACCAGAACACGTTTTCAAATAAATGTCATGATTATTTTCAATACACGTTATTATATGCTTTGAGCACTATTCTCACAGTTTGAGTTTATCATGATGTTTTCATAAGATCTATAGCATGTTTTAATCATAACTAATGCTTATTTATAATCATTATTCTAAACGTTCAAATATATTTCAACTATTCTACATAAACCATTTTTGAATGATTATTGGTGTAGTTATCATAATAACAAAGGTTTGAATATTGTTGAAAGCATATTCGTAATCATTATCATTTATTAGGGCTGCCATTTTCAACACCATTTTCATCTACAGTGGCTGCTATCTACTCCATGGTGCCACTGCCCTAGCAAAGTAAAATAACAAACTGATATCAAATAAGTAACAAGTTTTGTTATCTCATCAGAAGCACTACTTCAGTTATTAGTGTATGAATTTTATATCATGTTGATAACATAATTTGCTCATACCACAAGAAATTTGTTCATATCACAAAATTTGTTATCAAAATGAACTCCATGATAATAAAACGAGTTAATATTGTGATATCCAACGAATATTAACTTGTATCACTTTTGTTATTTTGAATGTTTATTCAGTCTAATTGATAGCATATTTAGTGATCAAACACTGACAATATGATATTAGAACTTGTTATCAATTTGGTATAAACCTCTGCTCGGGTGGTTATTACATTTCGAATACGATTTAGATTTTAAATTAACTTCCGAAGCGCAAATTGAGAACGACGTTATCCGACTCATTTTATGTTATTGCAAAAAATAATATGTTGCTATCTCAAAATTGCGTTTGGTGCAGTTTTCTTGCGTTTTTAATAACAATAAATCAAATTCATAAAAAAAAACGATAACGCACCGAGAAAAACGATTTGTAAACGCAAACATATTCTAGTTTCATTTAATTGGAATTTCACGTTGAATTGGGCACAAACATCATATTAGTCATGAGCGCACATTTACATATACAGACCTCTCTCAGTTTTAATGAAATCTTCAAATGTTGATGCGAGCCTTTTTAGCATTTTCGGGTTATTATGAGTAATATATTAAATTTTCACCTATGATGAAAACTTACGCGATTGAGCATGAATTGGGACCGGACGCAAAAAGAAGAAACCCAAAAAAAATAGTATGTCTCAAACTAAACTGTTAGTTATTTTTTCTCCAGATAATATTTCAGTTCAATTTAACCGCCGCTTTGGTTGAATCAATCTAAACAATTAAAGGGCGATACGGTCAAAATTTGGTCAATATCAACTTGACGTATTTCTTTCAATTTTTCATTTAAAAAACCTGAACACCCCTCATTTTGAAGGTGTGTGTGTGTGTAGAATGTTGCTCCTATTTTGATTTTGGAATTCACTCTTCAGTTGTCAAAATGCCGTCCAAGCAAGAAGAGCAGCGTATCAAAATTTTGCTCGCGCATCGCGAAAATCCGAGCTACTGCACGCAAAGTTGGCAAATCGCTAAAAGTTGCCGAATCAACCGTTACAAATGTAATTAAAGTGTTTGGGGAACGTTTGTCGACAGCCAGGAAGTCTGGATCGGGGAAATCGAAAACCGGAAGCCGCTGAGACGACAAAGAGAGTTGCCGGTAGTTTCAAGAGAAACCCAACCTATTCTCCGAGATGCCGCAATAAGCTGGGTGTATCGTCTACAACCGTGCATCGAGCCAAAAACGAGCCGGACTATCGACTTACAAGAAGGTAGTGACTCCAAATCGCGATGATAAACAAAAATACGACGGCCAAAGCGCGATCCCGGAGGCTGTACACGACGATGCTGACGAAGTTTGACTGCGTGGTAATGGACGACGAAACCTACGTCAAAGCCGACTACAAGCAGCTTCCGGGACAGGAGTTTTATACGGCAATAAGAAGGAGAAAGGTAGCAGATATTTTCAAGCACACGAAACTGTCAAAGTTCGCAAAGAAATATCTGGTTTGGCAAGCCATCTGTACCTGTGGCTTGAAAAGCAGCATTTCCATAGCTTCCGGGACTGTCAACCAAGAAATTTACGCGAACGAGTGTTTGAATAAACGTCTGCTGCCTTTCCTGAAGAAACACGGTTGTTCCGTACTGTTTTGGCTGGATTTGGCATCTTGCCATTACGGTAAAATGGCCATGGAGTGGTACGCCGCCAACAACGTGCAGGTGGTTCCCAAGGACAAGAACTCTCCCAACACGCCAGAGCTCCGCCCAATTGAGAAATACTGGGCTATTGTCAAGCGGAACCTAAAGAAGACCAAAAAAACTGCTAAGGTCGAGCAGCAGTTCAAGGCAAACTGGCTTTCTGCGGCGAAGAAGGTGGACAAGATGGCTGTACAAAATCTGATGGCAGGGGTCAAGCGTAAGGCCCGGCAATTCGGATTTGGAAAAGCGGAAGCCTAACTGAATATTTTTCCTGAATTTTATACTAATTGAACTTGAAAAAGAAATTTAATTTGATTTTTTAAATAAACGATTTCACCGATTTACACGCGTTTTCCCTTGACCAAATTTTGACCGTATCACCCTTTAATTCTTTTCCCTGAGTCAACACAACCTGCATGTGTTATGGCAATAATAAACACATTTCAAGGTAGAAACAACAAAAATATTAGTTTAGTTAATTGGTGCTGTGTTGTGGTAACATATATAAGTAGAAACAAATAATTTGCCTGTTTGTTTCAAAACAAAATCTTTGGTATAAAACAGCTAAACGGGGTTTTAAAACAATTTTTTTAGTTTGGAAGTCAACAACCAAGTTAGTTGTTTCAAACGGGACTGTTTTTTCTCCGTGTATTTTTAACAATGAGTAAAATTCATTTAACATTAAGTAAGCTCGAATGAGCGTGTTATGAGAATACTATGACATCTGGCAATACATCTTACCTTGTTTTCAAGGTACTTTGGTCTTTGTTTGCAACGAAGGAACGACATGAACATAACAAGATCTGTCAGCCCGCACGGATCACGCTCATTCGGATTTACCCAAAATTGAGTAACTTTTACCGATTTCATAAAATAGACTGAAATGTCAAACCATGGGTACGGCGATTTATAAAAATGAGTAAATCTTACTCGGTTCTTCATAAATATGGTTCAATCCCTAATAAGCTGTTAGACTATAGTGAATACGCTATTTTTCTCAAGTGAGGGGTAAAATTTAATAAATACAAATTGAAAAAAGGATCACTCAGTTAATGGAGCAGATTACACCGGCAGAGGATACGGAAACGTATGGACAATTGAAAGGTATTATAATTTTTGTTCTATTTTATAATAATCATCCACAAAATTCCTTTCTCAAAATTCAGTTTGTTCGATAAGCGAAAACTTACCAACCACTTCCAGCAGTGCCTTTTCGATCTAATCGTACTAACGGCCAAGAAATTCCTAGAATGCGGACACTGTGTTCCGGACACCATAATGAGTTTTGACGAGGATCAACTGCTGGAGGAGAGCTGCCCTTCGATGATTTCGCTGATTGGTGCCGTGCAGGGGTTGGGTTACTATTCGGTCAACTTGCTCGCTGTATTGTTTTTTAAGCGAAACTTTGTGATTTTTTTGCGTGAATAAAATCTTAAAGCTACAAAGTAGACAAACATTTTTTCAAAAGGATAAAAAAGAGAGCCTAAATATTGCTGCCAGGGGTATTTTTTATTTCAATATTTTACCCAATCTCCATAATAATTAAATTTTATAATAATGGGTAGAACTAACCCAAAGTCATATAAATTGAGGGTTTACTCAAATTTGGGTTTAAACCCGGTTACCCAATTTTGAGTTGTTCCAATTTTTATGATTTTGGGTTACCTTTACTCAGTTTTGGGTAAAACCGGATGAGCGTGTCGATGCCGTGTTCACACAGACATGTCGTAAATTTGCAGACTTTTTTTAACGTTGCAGACATTTAGCAGACAATTTATTTAGGTGGCAGGCTTTTACAGACATTTGAACTATATTTTTTAAATTTCAAATAAAGGTATTCTTTGAAGTTCAGATTTAAAACGTATGAGGATTTGAACAGTATAGTAGATACGGTAAGAAGCTTTGTTGAAATATTTTGAAATATCGTAGGTATCATGTAAAGTAGAAATCCTTGAAGAAACGAAACCGTTGGCCAACTTTTTGGCATAGAGTACAGCAAAAATTATGTTCGTGAAAATTGCCGTTTCTTTATGGTGATTGAACATAACTGCCTATACAACGTATTGTTATTTGAAGTATTGAAAGCAAGCAAATCAACCAGGAAGAACCTTCATAAATACAGAACCGAACATTACCGAAGTTCAAGATCATACTTACCAGAATTTCAGGACAGAACTTCCCCAAGAATCAGGAGAGGACTTATCAGAGCTTCAGGAAAGAGGACTTCTTCGAAGTTTGAAACTTTTCGGAGGTTTTGAAGTTCTTCCCTGAAATTCAAGATTGCATTTCTCGAAAGTTCAGAAACAAACATACCCAAAACCAGGAAGCGCACTACCTATAATTTCTCGAATAATCAGGAAAAAAAATCTTCAGGAAGTGCTAGGCAGGGTTTCCAAAGCTCAGAGGAGAACATTTCCAAATTTTAAAATAAGGATTTTTCAAAACTCTTTATAGAGAACAGAATGAAGAACCATTACAGGAGCATTGGGGGTACTTTCTTCTAATTTGAGCACCAATTTTTCAATAGTTCAGGAACAAACTTCCTCAACGTTCTGGAGTAAACTTCTTAATAGGTCAGAAGTCCAGGATGAAACTTCAAGAACCAATTTTAGGGAATTTGCCTAGAAATTTTGGATACGGCTTTCCCAAAGTTTTAATAAAAATTTCCTCGTATTTCATGGTGGGACCAATCAGAAGTTTGGAAAGGATAAGTTCAGGAAGAAACGTACTAAACTCAGAAAAAAATCAATAAAGAACACCTAAAGTTTACAAGAGGACTTCTCAGAAGTTCCGAAGAGTCCAAAAGTTTAGTTGAAACTACCCAGAAGTACGCTTCCTTGAAGTTTTGAATCGAACATCCCATCATTTCAAAATGAGAACTTCTTGAAGTTCAGGAAATCCCAGGAGTTCAGGTAGATACTTTTGATAAAATCAGGAAGAAACTCTCCAGTAGTGTAGGGGGTTCAGTTCTAGTAGTTCAAGCAAGAGTTTCTCAGAAACTCAGGAACAAACTTCCCCGAAGTTCAGGAGAATACTCTCCTGAAGTTCAGAAGAGAACATCTCGGAAATTCAGAAAATTACTTCTTAGAGGTTCAGGAAGAAACTTCTAACAACTTTAAAAAGATTTTCCAAGAAGTTCTGGAGAGTACTTTTTCAAAGTTTTGTAGAAATTTTCCTTGTAGTTCAGGATGTATGTATGTAAAAACAAATGTCTGTCTGTCTGAACCTTATATACTCGAAACTACTGAACCGATCAGCGTGAAATTTTATATGGAAGGGTTTTTGGAGCAGGGGAAGGTTTTTATGATAGTAAGAGACCGCTCCCTTCCCTGAAAGGCCTGAAAGGGAGGTCTCGCATACAAATGAAACACATATGTTTAAATAGTGTTTTTTTATGAAATAATAATAAAAACTAAGCATTCAACTTTGTAATTTATTTAACGGAAAATTTACTGCTTTATTCATTGAAATTTAATGGTGATTGTGGAACCAATAAAAAGTCTGTTGAATTAATCAAATGAAAACTAAATTTTTATTTTAAAGTACAAAAATTGGAAAGAACCTTACAGAGCATTTTTTTTTGAAAACTGTGTCATCTATGCGAATGCTTCAAGCTTCAGTGCCACTTTAAAAATAAGATATAATAGTGTAAAGTTGCTAACAATCCATGAAAAACATGCAAAAATGTTTACATAATCACACGTATAGCAAATGACATAAATCGCACTCTCATTACGGTTTTTCGTTGAAAGAATACTAATGTTGTAAAGAATAAATGCAGACTTTTATAGACATTCCCAGACATTTCAAATTTTTATCACAGGTATTTGAAAAAAATATCTGGCATCCATGGAAGCATTTTAAAATTGTCGTTCTATACTTTACCATGGGAGCTGTCAGATTTATCACCACTCGGTGTCTTTTTCTTTCTTCAACCTGGATTCGTCCATGGGGCTGCTTCCAGTTACGAGTTTACAGGTCAGGTTTCGAGGTAGGTTGGAGATGTCGGTATTGTCGATTGGGACATATTGAAATTCAATTGATGACTTAAAAAAAACCAGACCAATGCAGCATAGGTTATCATGGGTTTCACAATTTCCGAATTTTTGACTCTTGGAATTGCTTACCAAATGTTTTTTTAGCTATCCATAGAGTATTTGTCACTCTTTTGACTGTCTAAATAAAAGTTCCAGTTTAGTTTAATGGCAAGGAATACATCTTTTACAGCGGTTTGTTTACCTAGGCGCTCACACACACAGTTATTCCAGCTGGAAGCCGAGAGGAGGGAAAAAATTCTGCACTCCCCAAGGATGCCTGCTCATCGACGATGAAACCTACGTCAAAATTGTTTTCGGACAGCTTCCTGGTCAAATATACTACATGGCGACGGTTCGAAAAGGTGTGCCTGCAAAGTTTAAGTTTGTTTGTATGGACAAATTTACCAAAAAAAAAAACTGATGATTTGGCTGCGAAGCAAAGACCAAAGTCTTCGTGACGAATAAGCCGATGGACTCGAAGCTGTACAAGGAAGAATGCCTCAAAAACCGCTTACTACCTTTCCTGAAAGCCCATAAAGGTCCCGTGAAGTTTTGGCCAGATTTGGCGAGTTTGCCACTACAGCCGGGAAGTCATCCAGTGGTACCGCGATAAGAACGTAGATTTCATCGATGAAAACATAAATCCTCCCAACTGCCCGCAGTTCCGGCCCATCGGGAGATTTTGGGCAATAATGAAGCGGAATCTTAAGAAAAGTGGAAAAAATGACTCGGGACGCGACTCAGATGACCAAAATGTGGAACAAATGTGCCAAGGAAGTTGACTCCGAGGTGTACAACGTTTGATGGGAGGAATAAAGAAGAAAGTGCGAATTTTCATTAGAAACGAAGAGAAATGATTTGTATTGATGTGTTTCCTTAAAGAACAGTGAATTACATTTGTTTTGATGTATTAAATTTATTTGTGCGTCAATCCATTCCCTAGTAGCACATATGTTGCCATTATGTTGCGAAAACATAAATATGCCTTTGTTAGTCATAATCAAGTTGCTGCAACTAATTATGATCGTGGTGTGCTACTTGGGTTACCAAGATACTGATGATTATATTATTCCGGATTCTAAATGGACATAGCTTTAGTTTAGTGATTCAAAATTACGAATTAAATGAAACATTGATTTTTTAATTCACGACATTTTGGATCAATCTAGTAACGAAATCAACAAATCTCGAGAACTTTTTCAAAAAGACGTAAGTCGCAAAGTTTAAACAAACGCGTTGTTCATGGTATGTCATTACAAAATCATGTATATATGCCCATATTTGATGAACTTTTTGATGGATTATTCTTGAAAGTTTTAACTAACTTTTTACAAAACGGTGTAACATCACTTTTGCCCCTTTTTTGAATAATGTAGTTACGTCACTTGTGTTTGATTTATTTTAGAAAAATATGTTTACAACGTTTTGTTGCACGAAAAAATGTATACGTCATTTTGAAATGCTCGACGTAACATTTCGACGTAACAACATTGTCTATTGCAGAATGGCGTATCATTTTGACGAAAGTAAGATGCCACCGTACTGACTTATCAAAATGACGTATGATCTTTTTCTATGGCAGACCGTTCTAAAACAATTTTCTAAATGAAACTTGAATTTCCTCTTCTAGTGTGATTTTCATGCACAGTGATGTAATATATATTACTAATGAGCAGTTCAGTAGAATTCTACTGGGATAAACATGTCCGGTTTTCAAATAGGAATAAAAATAAACTCAAAAAATTCAATGTTTATTTTCTTATTTTCGTCCAAATGTTACTTACGTCCATTTGAAAAAGTATTCGAGACATACGGGTCGCATTAAAAAAGGATCGATCCTTCAAAATAATACGAAATTCTTAATATGTGTACAACTTTTATTCAATAAAATCGCTTCATAAACATTCAGAACTCAGACTGCAGCAAACGTGATCATCATATCAATTTCGGCGATATCTAATGCATCCGTTGCTAGCGCTAGAATAGACATTGAAAAACCGTTTCGTAGTCTCGTTTTTTTTTTTCAAATTTATATAAAAATCTCAACTCTGTCGCGCCATCCTCCAGAATCAAACCTCAAAATTTCCTCCCGCCATCCGCTTTACATCCGGTTGTCGTTTATACAGCATCAGATAGCACCCCGCACCGAAATGCATGTCAAATGTGTCGCCCCCCCCCCCCCCTCGTCACAGCCGCCTTGGACCGGGGCAGCTGTTCTTCGCCTCATTTCCCCGGTGACCAAGTAGTCTCCATTTTGGGCCCGACTTTCTCGACGGCGCGTCGTTGCTTGTCGTTGTTGCCGGTGGTCGCCGTCTGGGTCTGGGTCCTGTGTCTATTCCAAATATGCACTGCACATGTTCGATATGTAGATATTATGCTATTGTAGTTGTTGTTGTTGTTGCTCGTCGGAAGAACCGCGTGGGTGTTGTGTCGAGTCCTAGGCCATGGTTTGTTGATGCTGTTCGATGTTGGGATGGGACGATTGTGCAACAATGTAGACACAATTTTCAATTCCATTCAGGTGGGGGCTATGTGCTTGGATGGGGGAGGGGTTATCAGACAGATGGTGGTGAATATTTGATGAGGTTTCAATTGTTCTGATTTCAATGTTTCCGAAATCCCATATCGAAGACTAATGCAATTTCAATCTCTCTCTCTTCCCTCACACAGCAACGAGGAATGGATTTCGTCTCCTAGTCCGGGAAGCGTGCCGGGTTCGGCACCGCCGCTGAGTCCCTCGCCCGGCTCACAGAGCCACACCTACACGACCACCATGTCCAATGGCTACTCGTCTCCGATGTCCACCGGCAGCTACGATCCGTACAGTCCGAATGGAAAAATGGGTAAGTACATGTCATGATTATTAGATCGTTGCTCTAGCGGCCACTAGCGGAAGCTACCACGATCGGTTGATTCGGTGAGAGATAGGTGGCACTAGCGATCGCTTTTGCGATCGTCACGATCGCGGTCCAACACACGCCGCATGTCTGAATTCGTTTTGTCTCTTTGCTTCACGTTTGATCGAGTTTTCGAGATCGCGTGCTGGGTTGGCCCGATAAGAACCAGTGGAACATGAAATGTCGATTAGTTGTAGTTACACACCGCCATCGACAACGCCGTCTCGAGCTGTCTCTTTGTGAAAGAGAAGTGAAGGGTTTTTTGCCGCCTGCTGATTGGCAACTCTCGGTTGGGTTTTGCAGGTCAATTCAGCATGACGGCGGTTACTTTCAAGATCAATGCTGGGTAGTGCTCTCGTTCGGTTGGAAACCGTATGATTGAATGAGTTTTTTTTTCTTTGTGTGGTTGACCATTTTTGGGCTCATCAAGATTGGCTGATGGTGGGTAATTTGAGTGTAATTTTTGTTTAGCTTGTTCCTAGGTCAAGTTGTAACGACACCATCAATCATCGGCTTGATTCGTTTGTTATGTGTCCTTGATTGTAATATTGCGTGTTGGTACTGTAGAAAAGTAAACAATTTGAGTTACTTATGGTTACTTATGGGTATATGCAACACCCCACTTCTCTAAATGAGCAAGGGGGTCTCAAGAACCTACTCTAAAGCAGTCAATGCATCTGCCAGCTCTCAGAATGCTTGCACTGGTATCGTCTTTTGGAAACCATGAAATTTAATACCCATATTGACGAGATTCTGTACATGAGCGAAAGAAGTTACTTTCTCTAGACCCTCCAGGATCGATTAAGAAGTTATCAAGAGAATTAAGGACTGTCAAAATGTTTACACTGAAACCTCCATTTACAAACTGAACCAAGGGTTCGTAAATCGTATAAAAAATCTCGTTATTTGGAATTTACTTCGTTAGAAAATTTTGAATTGGTTGTTGTTATTGTTGTTATCAATTTCGTATGCCTGAAATTGATTTCAGACCTGACCTGGCTGGAATGACAGACCAACCACGCTTTACCACTACACCAACGGTACTGTCAAATTCAAATTTGATTCGTAGAATTACTTCGTTATTTGGGATTCCTACTTCGTAGAAAGAGGATTGCGTTGATATTAAGTTATTTGATCAGATTTTCATAATTCCACGACGAGTTGACTTAGGATACTCCAGAAAATGAATAAAGTAAACATTAAATAAAATTCAATAGATGTTGTAAGTAACCCAAGAGTTTACTGGAGTATAGGTCTCAATATCTACAAGTGGAACCATGCATCATATGAATTTCAGGAGGTCTAAGCTGGAACAAGCTTTGAGGTGAAAAGTTGTTCTAGGTTAAAAATAAAGGTCCGCAAATCTACATTCGACACCATCAGTTCTGTTAGATTACGGGTACGATATAAATTCAATAAAGGTTCATAGATCTAAGTTGAAACAAAAGTTACGATGCAAGGATGTCGATCGGATAATGCACGTACTCCCTGAAGTACAGGTCTTCATCTCTGCAAGTAAAACAGCCCATCCTTTGGATATGATATAATTTCATGGCGGACCAAAGATCTAAGCTGCAACAAGTGTTTAGCTGGAAAGTTGGCCTCGGTTATCCTAGAACTCTCTGGAGAAAAAGTGAAATCTTGCTTTGAGTTTAGAAAACCTTTACTCCTTTCCATGAACTACCATAACATAACATATCTCTACAGAATTATACAGAATATAAACGTTCTAGAGTTCCCTGGAGTATATGTTTTCATATGTACAAGCGGAAACGTCAATCGTGCATTAGTTTGTAGATACGATATGAATTTATAAAGGCACAAAGATCTAAGCTGATCCAAGTCTTGAGATGAAAAGTTGGTCTGGGTTATCCAAGAACTTCCGGAATTAAAGGTCTGCCAATCTACATGTGCAAACATCAAGCTTTTTGTTGATTACGGTTACAATATAAATTCAATAATATCTAAGGATCGAAACTGAAACAAGTATTGCGGTGGAAGGATGTTCCGGGTAATCCAAGAAGACCCTGAGGTAAATACCTTCATATCTACTAGTAAAACCACAAACTTTTGGTAGTTTATGGGTGTGATATAAATTCCTGGAGTACCAGGATCTAAGCTTCAACAAGTGTTCAGCTGGAAAGTTGGCCTCGGTTATCCTAGCTCTCTCTAGAGATAGGGTGAGATATTGTCGTTTAGACTAGAAGATCTGTACTCATTTACATAAACTACCAACATATCTCTGGTTATGCTAGTAGATCTTAACCTTTTAGCACTCGCGTGTTGTACTTGGTACAACACACACATCTCATCCCGGAGTGACATAAAATGTTACTGTCTTCAGCAAAGTCATTCAGGAGGTCTTTTCATTGGCAAACAGTTTATGATTCTCTCACAACGCGGCGCTAGTGTTCTAAATATATTCGGGAATATGCTCTATCTTGGTATGCTGACCCGATAGAATGTTTCTGTCTTGAACAAGGTTGTTCAGTGGGTCAAGATCTTTTAAATGGTGACTAGCAGTCCAAGATTTGTTGACTAGCAGTTCAAAATAAAACCTGTTGAACAACTTTGTCACAGACTGAAACCATCCATTTGGTCAGGATCTAAAGATAAAGCACTTTTAAGAAATTTACTGGCACACAAGCGCCGTGTAGTGATTAAATTCTTAACTAATAGCCGATGATTTTATACTTTACTCGGGATGTCTCTGGTTATTCTTGTAGATCTTACAACATCAACTCCAGAAAGTTTAACTTGACAAAGAAAGTTCATCGAACGCAATATACCATTTAAATTAGATCTCTGTACCTCTAGGAATATGAACCGAATCCCTAAACTACCAACATATCCCTGGTTGTCCAAATATTTCATTTTACTTAGATAACTGAACTTAAAAAAAATAAATGGAATCCACCAATCTAACTCTGGTTATGCTTGTAAATCTAAAGAACTCACTTCTGAGGAGTTTTTGAATGACAAATAGAATACATTTAAACCAATTTACAATTTCTATACCCTTATGAATATCAACCAAATCCATAAACTGCCAACATATATTTGGTTATACCAGTTGATCTCAAGGCCTTACCCCAGGACAATCTTGGATGACAAAGAACGTCCATCATAACCACTGTACTATTCAACTTAGATTTCTGTGAATATGCAAACATCAACGTCTGGGAGTTTTTGAATGACGAAGGATTTTTTTCTACCAAATATACCATTTTAGTTAGTTTCCTATACATATGAACAGAATCCATAAACTACCAACATATCCCAGGCTATGCATGTAGATCTGAAAACATCAATTCCAAGGAGTTCTTATATTTCATAAAGAACTCTTCTACCCAATATACCATTTTGCTTTGATTGCTGAGCCTATGAACGGAATCCACAAACTATCAATATATCTCTAGTTATGCTTGTAGACATCAAAATTTCAACTCCAGAGAATTCTTAAATGACAAGTACAGTTCATTCAACCCTATTTACAATTTTACTAAGTTCCTGTTCCTCTAGGAATATGAAAATAGGTCATAAACAACCAACATAGATAACGTTACGCCAACAGATATTAAGATATTAAAACTAGGAAATTTTTGGATGAAAAATAACGTCAATTCCAAACCAGGCACCCTTTAACCTAGAGCTCTGTACCTCTAGGGATATGAAAAATTACCATAAACTATCAACATATTTCTGGTTACGCCTGTCAACATATTTCTGGTTAAGACCTTACTTCAAGAAATTTGTAAATGACCAAAAACATCCATTCAAATCCAATATACCATTTTACTTAGACTTCTGTATCTCTAGTTGGAAACAACAAATCCTGTGAGGTCTTGGACGCCACAGAGAACTCTTACATTCAAATTCAACCCAACATACAATAGAACTTAGATCTCTGTACCACTAGGAACATAAACAGAATAAAAAAACTGTCAAATTAGATCTGGTTACGCTAGTAGATCTTGATATCTTAATCCACGAAGCTTTTGGATGACAAATAACGTCAATTCAAAACAAGTGCATCCTTAACTTAGATCTCTGTACCATTAATGACATGAAAAAAACCCATAAACTACCATCATATTTCTGGTTACGCTTGTAGATCTTAAGACCTTACTCCAAGAAATTTTTAAATGATCAAAAACAATGATCTAAAAAATCTAATATACCATTTCACTTAGACTTAGCACTTAGAACTCGAAACCTCTAAGAATATGAAAAAAATGCATAAACTACTAATAGCTATCTGGTTATACTTGTAGACTTCAAGTCCTAAAATTCAGGAATTTTTTGAATGACAGATATAACTCATTTAACCTAGCATACAATTCATCTTAGATCTCCGTACCTCTAGGAACATAAACAGAATTAAAAAACGGCCCAAAATGGATCTGAACACGTCAGTAGATCTCAAGATCTTACTCTACGAAATTTTTGGATGACAAAGAACGTCCATTCAAGACAAGTACACTCTTTAACATAGATCTTTGTACCAATAGGGGCATTAAAAAAACCCATAAACTACCAACATATTTCTGGTAACGCCTATAGATCTTACTCCAACCAAATTTTAAATGATCAAAAACATCCGTTCAAATCCAATATACCGTTTTATTTTGATCTCTGTATCTCTAGCCACATCCATAAAATGCCAATACATCTCTGATTATGCTTGCAAACTTCAAAACCTCAACTGCAGGAGTTCTTGAATGACAAATATAAGTCATTTAACCCATTTTACAATTTTACTAAGCCTCCGTACCTCTATGAATTGAGGTGGGACGTTTGGCATATGGATCTTTGACATATGGATGTTTGGCTGAATGGATGTTTGGCCGAATTGACGTTTGACCGAATGGACGTTTGACCGAAGATTTTCTATCAGCATATATTGCTAAGAAGCTAATAAAATTGCCAAGAAAAGCAAATAAGAATGCAAAAATATATTCTCGAACGCATTAGATCTTAAAAAAGGAAATAAGAAACCAAAAACAAAATTCTCGAACGCATTAGGTAGCATCCCGATGTAATGAAATATTCTAGACTTATTGCAATTAGAGTTTATCAATATGTGAACGCATTTGCAGTAATAAGCATTCTGATTAAGTTTCAACTAAATCGATTCACTAAAAACCGAAAGTGTTGTGTTCAAAGAGTCAAAAATTTGTATTCGGCCATATGCCATATATGTTATATAAGAAATATGAATATGTTTTGAAAAAATCTTAAACTCAATTCCCTTGATTTAATTGGAAAAATGTATTATGTTAAAAAGTTAGACGGAATGGGCCATTTTTTTAAAAATCTTGAAGAAATGTACAGGTTATTCACAATATCTTCTTTTGATACTTTGTAAATGGGTCTTTTATGACGATACATATTTCTGCAGCCGAAAGCAAACTTTTGAATCAAGCGCTTTTCCGGTTTATTACTCTTTTGTTAAATTTTTCCTTCTTTCGAGCATGAGCAGTTCTTTGGGGTTTTACTGATCAACGAAAAAATAAACGGCGAAACACCGTTTCGGCCAAACGTCTTTATGCGAAACGTCCATTCGACCAAACGGTCATTCTATCAAACGTCCATTTGGCCAAACGTCTTTATGCGAAACGTCCATTCGACCAAACGTTCATTCTGTCAAATGTCCATTCGACCAAACGTTCATTCGGCCAAACATCCGTATGCCAAACGTCAATTCTACCAAATGTCCATTCGACCAAAAGTTCATTTGACCACACTTCAATTCTGTCAAACGTCCATTCGGCCAAACGTCTTTATACGAAACGTCTATTTGGTCAAACATCCGTATGCAAAACGTCCATATGCCAAACGGTGTATCATCTCTAGGAATACCAAACAATATCCATAAACTAACAACATTGAACTGGTTACGCTAGTAGATCTTAAGACTTTACGCCAGGAAATTCTTGGATGACAAAAAATGTCCATTTAAAACTAATATACCCTTTTACGCAGGTCTCTGTACCTTTATGGATATGAAGCGAATCCATAGACTATCAACAAATCTCTGGTTACTCCTGTAGATCTTAAGACCTATACTACATATAATTTTCGGTAAACGAATAACATTCGATCAGTTCAATTTTTCAAACAATAATTCCAATGAACCTTCAGGAATATAAACTGAAACCGCAAACTTACAACAGGACCCTGCATTCACTTGTTGGCGATAAGAGCTTACTTCAGGAAGTTGTTGGAGGACAAAGAACAACCTTTAAAAAAACATAGGCCATTTAGCTTAGATCGCTGTACCACTAGAAAAATGATCCGAATCCATCAACTACCAACATTTCTCTGGTTACACTTGTAGATCTTAACAGCTCAACTCCTGGAAACTTTGTGTAACCTGAACTTTGTTTCATTAAGTTAAAGAAAACGTTCAAGTATATGTAACACATCCAAAAAGTTTTAAAGGCCGCTTGTTACACTTGTAGATCTCAAGGCTTATACACCGAATATATCATGTAACAATATCAAAATACAGCAATTCCTTAGGAAAAAGATGCACGATCTCTAAGAGTTTCATAATAATTGGTAGTTTTGTTCGTTATCCAAAAATATTTGATCCGTAATTTTTTAATTTTTTTTAGGGTGATTGTTTCTGCATTAGGGTACTCCAAAAAATGTGACTTCTTTCTAAAATGCATTTTTTTTTGTTTGAAAAAATCATTACTTTTGAAACAGAAGACCAATTTCAAACCACTAAATACGCAAATAGGGGTAATTAAATAATTTTTTTTTGGAAAAATATTAAAACACCTGCATTGAAAAACAACGTAGGTTAGTCCAATCAACAAAGATGAAATTTCAATGAAAAGGAATTTGTTTTTATTTTTGGGAATCAACAAATTATTTTCCCACATGTTTTCAAAAGTTTTCTTTATGCCGTTCTAAAGGGTGTTCCGATCAAAATTTGGTCAAACAGTAATATGTGTGAGTCGATCAAAGCTTTTATTAATAAGTCATATTCTTTTTCTTTTTCAAGTTCAGTTAATACAATATACAGGAGAAATATTCAGCTAAGCTTCCTTTTTACCGAATGCGAATTGCCGGGTTTTTCGTTTAACACCTGCCATAAGATTTTGTACAGTCTCCTTGCCCACTGTATTCGCCGCAGAACGCCAGTTTGCTTTAAACTGTTTCTCGCACACAACAGCTTTTTGAGTGTTCTTAAGATTCCGCTTGACGATGGCCCAATATTGTTCGATTGGGAGGAGCTCTGGCATGTTGGAAGGGTTCTTGTCCTTGGGTACGTTGTTGGCAGCATACCACTTCATTGCTTTTTTTCCGTAATGTCAAGATGCGGAACAATTGTGTCGCTTCAGAAAAGGCAGTAGACGTTTTTGTAGGCACTCGCTCAGATAAATTTCCTGGTTAACGGTTCCGGTCGCAATATAAACGTTGCTCTTCAAGCAACAGGTTCAGATTGCCTGCCACACCAGATATTTCTTCGCAAACTTTGACAGTTTAATATGCCTAAAAATATCTGTCACCTTTCCTCGTCCGGTTGCCGTATAAAATTCTTGTCCAGGAAGCTGTTGAAAGTCTGCCTTGACGTGAGTTTCGTCGCCCTGTACCACGCAATCAAACTTCTCTTTTTGTTGCAACTCTTTGTGTGGTCGCTGTGGCCTCCTGTTCTCGATTTCCCCCCGATCCAGCTTTCCTAGCTGTCGACAAACGTTCACCAAATACTTTTAATACGTTGGTAACAGTTGATTTAGCCACATTCAACAATTTCGTCAACTTAGCGTGAGAGTAGTTTGGATTTTCGCCATGCACGTGCAAAGTTTTGATGCGCTGCTTCTCTTCCTTTTCTGACGACATTTTGATAACTGAACTGCTAATCTCAAAATAGAGGCATGATGCTACACGCACACATCTTTAAAATGAGGGGTGTGCAAAATTTCGTAATGCACGATGAAAGGAAATGCGTCAAATTTAATTAGACCAAATTTTGATCGAAACACCCTTTAGTAACATTTCAAAGATTGCAATATGAGTGATCGAAGAGCCCAATTTGATGAATTCTGAAATTAACGAAATATTTAATGATAATACCATTACAAAAATATTCAAATATAATCCTATACTGCTAAGAAGCGCATGCTATACTTTTATTGAACAGTAGTTGATGTTCGGAAAGACAATTTTACGAGAAAATTTTACGCTGAAATGCTGAAAAACAAATTGAACCTTTAATGCTTGTTATGCTGCTCCATGCTCTGAAATGCAATGGTAATTTTGGAATTCATAGATGAACCCAAAGCGTGAATTAATTAATTTAATGAGAATGGAAAGTATACCATAATCACAATCTTCAGTCGCACCTACTCACTTCACCATTAGTCAAATTGAGAAAATTGTCCAGGCTATAATGAACAAGGTATAGAATTAGACATTTTAGAATTTTCAATATACTGGAAACGCAGGGTAGGATAGTCAGCAAAAACTAAAATCATAGAATTTTTGAAAAATGTTTCCTCAAAACATTGCTTATATTTTAATATGTTATGTGAAATGATCTAAACTTCTATAAAAAAAAAGCATAAAAACGAATGGACTCTTTGGTCTAGTGACCATTAAAACCATGGCAAACCAATAAAATCCATATTTTCATAATGAATATGTCAATTCAGTTAAAGTTTTATTTTGTTATCAAAACTAAATTTAATTACCTCTCATTTGCGTATTAAGTTTTTTTAAATCGGCTGAGTTGTTTAAAAGTTACGAATTTCTGAAAAAATAAAATTTAAAAAAGGCCACTTTAATGTAGAAATAGTGATTATTTTTTTCCCGTTCAGCGATATACTACAGAAATATTCTGTTACTCAAACTTAGAATTTTTGGGCAGTCTTTCTCTCGATTCATCGAATTTATAGAAGCCAGTATGATCATAGAAACTTAAAAGCGCTTTTTGAGTTCCCAAAATCTCACTAAACACAGTTAACAACATCCCAATCCGACCATCGTAAGCGCGAAACATCCACCTTTCTCAAATCCAGTCAAACTGACATTCCGCTCCTATCGCTTCGTCAACCCGTACCGTGACCTACCCCAGCCCAAAAGGTCTTAACCATCGTCGTTTTTTGTTTGTTGTCTGTTGACTGGTGAAACACGTTAACCCAATTATAGCAGCAGAAAAATCCCACACAGGCCCGACCGAAGCCCTAGGAAAGCTACTCGCTTCGCTTCACCTCGACACAGTCTTCACAGTGCAACAGACGACGACGACGACGACAACCCATCTATTCTTCTCCCCACATACGTGCACAGGTAGCCCACATTACCATTTGCTGCTTCGTTTTTTTGTTTGGGCCTCACAAAGGCCCCGGTTCGCAGAGACACACTTCCGCGTGTGTAATCTGATATCGTTCCGTGCGATAGCAACGGCCGAAAATAGAACCCCCCAGCCGAATACGAGAGAGTTCGATCTACAAACTGCACCATGTGACGTAGGTCATGGGTGGTGGTGTCCATCTAGGCTCGGTTCTGGCGACTGACATGGGGGTTCAATGATCCATGGCAGCAACAGTCTCTGCGCCTCTCAGACCAGGTCAGACGGAGTTAATTAGCGATCGGAAATGCAAAATCGAAAATTGCTTCATTATCGGGAAGGGGCGAACTGTCACTGTTGTTGTTGCAGCAGACTGGGAAAAGTTCAAGGTTGCAATCACTGTGGGTCCACGGGTTGGTAACTATCGGTAACCCGGTTCGAATCAAATCGACGACGACGACGACGACGAAGGAGACGCGGTCCAGCACGTTCAGCGCCGGATTATAGGGCTCTCCTGGTGGAATCGTGACTTTTGCTCTGTTACAACTATTAGCGGAACGGAACCACACTTACAGCGCTGCCCTTTTGCCGTGGCTGTCTGTTAAGGGAATGGAATGAGTGTGGGAGCGTGGAGGGCAATTGATTCATCGGTGTTGAACCCGAGTAGGAAATTTCCAATCGAAGCACGGGAACATATTCTTCGATTCAATTGAACGAAGATTTCCATTCGGCATCGGCACCTTGAATACCCCATGATCGGTGGGGGTGGGTGGTTCGGTTTGGTTTCCTTATGATTTATCGGCGGTGGCAGTTCTTCGTTGCCAAGGTTCAAGGGTTTATGATTCTGCTACTGTTGCTGTCGTTACTAATAGGTCGAGAAGGAAATGGAGCGCAAATAGTGTATTATTAGACTCCGCGTTTTAATTGCAAATTGTTATTTGCAGTGATCAGCGAGGTCGTTACAGTTACAGAGGTTACAGTTTGTCGCGGATGGCACGAACTTCTATTGTTTGCTCGAATGTTTACCCAGCAATGGCTTATCGTTAATTTGGTTCGCTTTTATGGAGCCGTTACTAGTGGAGTGAGTTCTACTTATTATGTTTCTATTGCGTGAAGTACGTAATTAATTAACATGTTTTGAAATTGAAATATCTTCTCATCAACATGAGACCCTAGGAGTTGACAGCAATTTCTGCTAGAATCAAAGATGTGTAGAGAAAGTATTGATAAGGTCTGTATCCGCAATAATCCGGACACCTCAAAACATGAATAAAACATAAATTTCGCATTATATTTCCGTCGTAATTGTTTATTTCAGATTCATGGGATGTGTTTTAACAATTCGTGAAGACAAAACATAGTTATTCGGTATTTGCATAACAATTTTCGAACTTTGCGCTTAACTCCGTCCATTAGGGTTTGTACAGACTCTTCAGAAATCGTAGAAGCCGTCTTTGTCCAAATTTGCTGGAAGTGTTTGATGTCTTTGATTCCTTGCTTCTTTCCAGAAAGCTTCCGCTTCATCAGAGCCCAATACCTCTCGATTGGTCGTAGCTCTGGGCAATTTGGCGGGTTTGAGGTTTTTGGCACAATGTTCACTTGATTTGCTTGGTACCACTCCATCACAGTTTTAGCATAGTGGCATGATGCCAAATCGGGCCAGAACAAAGGTTTTTCTTTGTGACTTTTGATGAAGGGTAGCAATCGCTTCTGCAGACACTCTTTCTGATAGATCTCCTTGTTGATTGTGCCTGTAGTGACGAAAGATTTACTTTTTGCCACACGTGCAAATTGCTTGCCACACAAGGTATTTTTTGGGAAATTTCGATGCCTTCTTCGTTCTGAAATGCTCAGCTGTAGCATTTCTGGCCATAGCAGAATAAAAAGCCAGCCCTGGAAGCTGCTTGAAATCCTCCAGGACATAAGTTTCATCATCCATAACAACGCATGAAAACTTCGTCAAATATTCGCAGTACAAACGTCGAGCCCGTGATTTTGCTGCCAAGTTCTGTTTGTCGTTGCGATTTGGAACTGTTTTTACTTTATACGACTTAAGTCCCAAACGTTGTTTTGATTTTTAGACAAAATGAGACGACATCCCTATTTTACGAGCCACCGTTCGAATGGAGAGATTTGGGTTTTCGTTAATATCCTTTTCACCTTTCGGTCCATGACAGATCAGCGCGTCCAATGTTTTTGTCACTTCTCGGTTTCCTCTCCACCGTCAAACGTTCCGAAAATGATTTGAGCACATCGTGAACAGTGGATTTAGGCAAATCCAATGTTTTTGCAAGGTCCCGTATTGACAAGTCAGGATTTGCCGTACGCCCGTACAAAATTCGCTCGCGCACTTGTTTTTCTTCGTCGCCATCTTGAATACTAAACATGAAATGTAAACATCAATCATAGTCTTTTTCATCATAGACTCTCAGCTATACCACAGTGAAATTTTTCATTCCTACGTGCAATATTTCAAAAGTTACAATGATTTGAAGGTGTCCGGATTAATGTGGATCCAGATTTTAGGTCCTACATAGTCTGGCAGACTGTGAAGTTGAATAGAAGCAGTTGGAATTGAGCATAGACACTCTGCAGGATCCTCCGATAACTGGATGAACCCGATAACAGCAATCCAGAATTGGACCAAAAAGTCGTCAATTATATACAGGAGAACAAATCAACCCCTAATCGTGATTTGAAATGGCTCGAGGAGTACAGGATCAGCCTCAGAATGTTCCAGCGGATTAAACTTTTTTAGGTGTCGGGGTCAATATGACCCGAAATGGATTTTTAAAATGCTATAACTTTCTAAAATAAGCATCAAGACGTTTGAATATTCCTGACTTTTACGAAATCATAGAAAGTTACGTTTCTGTATTGAACCCAAGTTTTTTTGACATTTCTGAAGGGCTGTTAAAAAAAGTTACGAATAAAGTGTTTCGGGTCATATTGACCCGGATTTTTGAAACTCACATTGTGGAAACCATATATGACCAAATTTTAAAGTCTTAACAGTAAGAATGCTTATTAGAGTCCCAATTTCAATTTTCTGATGAGAACTGCCCTTTTAGACCCGATTGGCCACAAAGAATCTGTGCCAGAAGAGGGCATGTTTTGCCACGATACGTGAGGCAAAATTTCATCGGAACATGCTTTTCGACGGCTCAAACTTCATGATTTTTCATGAATAATCTACTTCTAGCCTTGAACTGAGCAATGACTATTCTGGACATGCTGGGCAATCCGAATGCTCCTTGGGAACCCTTATGTGGGGACAAATACGAATTATCGCCGAAACATCCAAACTTCATGATTTTTCAAGTTTGACGTTCATTTTACAAGTTTACGTTCAAGCCTTGAACCAATGACCATATTCGCCATTCCGGAACATTCCAGATTGCACGGGGAACCTTTTATGCTTTCACAACATTGAGAGACTCTCTTTGATTACTTTCTTTCATTCATATTTCAATCACCTTTACGTTTTAAATTCAACTTTTCGTAGAGTGTGCTAGCCAGCACTGCTGTGTATCGATCTATAGTAAAGGATCCCTCGAAAGCTTTATAACGGCGCTGTAATGAATTAAAGAGAACGAGACCGAAGAGAATCTCTTAATGTTAGATTCGCCCTTATGAAAAAAAAAAACACTAGAAATGATCTACCGATCTACTTTGAGTGTCTCTGATTTAATTGAAAATTTGTACACACGTTTTAGCCACAAAAGTAAGTTGTTTCCAGTGATGGAAAACATTTTTGTGCTCAAGAGTCAGTTTTAAAACGGGCGTAAGCACTTTAATTAATAATTTGTAGCTCGAAACCTTCGGTTGTACAAAAATCTGTCTAAAAACAAGTTGTAGTCCAATGTGTGAAGGTTGTGAAAAACTATACACTGAAAAAAACCGAAAAATATAAACAAATAACATTTAAATTTAGGTATCTCAAAAAATGATTTTTTGATTTTTTTCATTTATGACTGTAAAAACTTGAAGTTATGACGCTGAAGTTATGATTCGAGCGAAGACTCCAGGATGAAGAAATGGCAGATAAAGAAAGTTTGTAGAATATCAAATTTTGGTGTATTTCTCAAAATTTTAATATTAGCGGAAACAAACATATTCTGATGATATAATCTGATTTTTGAAGTATTTAAAAAATTTAAGCTCTTAATTATGATCTTCGTTAGAGCACTCGTTCTCGAGATATTTCCGATTTAATTTTATCATATTCGAATAATATTCGAAAATACGACCTTTTCATAAATTATTCGCGTTCCTTCAGTAACCGCAAAACGTTTTTCGAAATGTTTGTTAAGTTTCCTACAATTCTCTCTTTGACAGCAAGACAATTGAATGAACGATTCAAAAGATATAGGGTAAAATGGTTCAAACAGTATTTTTAAAATTTTCGTTTAACATATGCCTATTTTGCTTCTTATTGTATATTTTATACATTGTGTGTAAAATCTTTAAGCTTTAACGTCAGTTTTGGAAAAACTTCAGTGTGGAGAGATTTGAAGTGAAAAAAGTGTCTCGAAGGTCCACTTTTTAAAGCATTTTTTGAAATCTCAACTATTTTCCAAAATAAACGTGTTTCGATGTTGCAGTACATTTCCAGCAGGAAGTACGGCTTTTTCCTAACTCATTTGCTATTCGCTATTGTGTCATGCTCAAGTGCTTCCGATATAACGATAAAGCTAAGATAAAGCTGAATGGACCGTATCCAACTTATATCACTGAAAGAAGCGCTTTCAAGTTTCCTACAAAATCTGCTATTATATACTTCGTAAAGCGATCACTAGGCGCGCTGTAAAAAAGCAGTGCGTCTAGATTACATGTGAATCGAGCTTTATGTTATATGAATTTTAATGTTTAATAAGCATTCAAAAAAAAGTTACATCGTTGGACTATTTCAGATTTTTCTGTTAAATTAAATTGAATTAACTTTAATTCTATAAAGTTTTTTCAAGTTTTGGATCGTACACACTGAGATTTTTTTTTACAGAAATCTGTAAAATTTTACCGAATTCTCAACAGCTGAACGTTTGGTAATCCGATTTAACAAATTTCGGTAAAATTTTACCGAAATCCGGTGAATTTTTTACAAATAATTGTAAAATTTCACCGAAATCTGTGAAACCGGATTACCAAACGTTCGGTCGTTGAAAACTCGGTAAAATTTTACAGATTTCTGTAAAAAAATCTAAGTGTGTAACAGTGTGTGCAAGGTAAAACTCCAAATTCTGTACGGCAGAAAAAAAAACATTTTTAACCACACTTTAAATGTCTGTTTATATTTTGCAATCGAAGAAATAGTGAGAATTTCTGTTCAACATCATGCACATAAATGAAGCGTCTCAAAGCATAAGATATTACATTATACATCGTTTAATGTTCTTGAACATTCCAACAATTGCTGATAATATTGTATGCAAAAGCTCGTCTTTGTTAGAACTTTTTCATGCAAGTTGTTGCTTCGTGTGGAATGAAATAAAATTTTACATGCTCTGATGTTTACATCACAATGAAAATTCAGATTTTTTATTGTGCACGTACTGTCTTCAAATTATCATAAATTTTCATTATGTGATTTTCAATTGAATAAATTGTTTGCATTATAGAATCCATGTAACTTCAAACTACCGTTACAACGTATAAACACGTAGTAAATGTGCGTGACGCTATGAAGATTATATTTAACGCACACAGTTTGAAAGAAACATATAATCGTCTGCGTTATCTAATGCACATGAAGGGAATGCCATGTTTGGCAGAAATTAACTGGATATTTCATGTAAATTTAAGCCAGATAACGCCTGAATATAGTCTGTTGTATGAAAGATTGCAGACATTGTTGTATGGCGCATGAAAGATTGCAAACAATTTCGTTGTTTACGCTTCCTTTAGCTTGGAATTAAACGAGGGAAAATATAACGCGTCTGTTAAAATTCGTTATATTTTTCTGTATACATGGATCTGCTTGGATATCAGAAAAAAAAACAAAATTCCTCTACATCATCAAAACTTAATTTTTGGAGAAATATCCTACAATAATTCGAATAATTCCTCTAGCGGTATAGTTCTCTGATCAAATTCATATTTAACACGTCCCGATGCTATTATTTCGACATCCATATTGATCAAAACGACTCCCAGTTGGCACATTACATATCAGTGCCGAAAACAATCATTTCGACTCAGTTGGATTAATTTACAGATAACTTGTTTCAAAATCGTATTTCTGAATAAAGTGAAGTATTGAAATTGTAGCTCTTGACTAATTCTCCAACTTTGTCGCACAGTGTATTGCCTTAATTGCTATTTCGAAAGTTTTATAATCACTGAATATTCAAATGGTATTCAATGGTTAATATCATTTTAATATTCCGATAATCCGGTTTCAAACTTTAGTTGTTAAAGTTAGAGCAATACTTTGTTGGGCAAATTTAAACAAATGACCAATCATGACATTTTTAACAAAGGGTAGGGAACGGTTTAATCCGGGGTGACTGTTTTAATCAGTTGTTGGGAAATATGTCTAAAACTCCAAATTATTTCACTTTTAATGATACGAACATTAGTTCTATATATCGGGCTAATGATGTTTAAATCACGATTGAGTTTTATTAATGTCATTCCGAAGATTTAAAATACACCATCTAGAAACCATCAGTTTCCTACCTGCTGAAAAAGTTCGCTAAAATTTTGCCTTTGTGTATTTTCCATTTGGTCACGTGTACCGGAGGGAATGTCTTCATCAGCTCCTTCTCACATCTAGGCTTGTTGCCAGAATGTGATGTTGAACATTGAGTTAAATTTATTTCATATTTAAGTTATCTGGAATCACTATTCATTTCATGTTTCTTCCTGTCATTTGAGGTTAATCAATGTTAACGATTAAATTGTCCATCATCTGGCACTTTGATATGCAATAAAAAAAATGTTTCGGAGCTGTCCAATAGTACGCATCGATGAATAATGCTTCGCTGTTGAGCGGCAGCTATGGCATCACTGTTGCTTTTGAGAGAGCCCTTATTTCCTCTCTTCTTTGTTAACAATGGTTCACCGTTATTGTAACGTAACGTGAAGCCTGGTGTCTCTTACATTTTTTTGTTTTTTAACGAAATATCCCTTGTGCCGTCACATTTCCGTGAGAGTAAATGAAATAGGAAATACATATTCCCAATCTTAAGATCAATAACAAACTAAAAGTTTGGTCGTGAACTGTGCCTGTCTCATAACCTTCTAGTAGACGAGATTGTGATCATAGCAATCGACATGTTTTGCTTGATTGTTTTCGAGAGCGAATTGGTAAAACGAAGGAGTGCACAGTGGGCAAGAACTGATGAAAACTAAGGAAAAAATCTGTAACTTTTGTCGCTTTAAGCGCGGCTTGTAAACAAGGCCATTTCCGCTTGGAAATTGTCTGGGAAATCGAGAACTGGTTTTAATCACTGTATCGATATGGTTGTGAGTTATAGAGCTTATTTCTAATCTCCACTTCCCCTTATATTAATGAATAATTTATAGATATCTTTGCTCGAAGTCGTTCAAGATCAACAAAATATGACTAGTCCTATGCGAAATTTTCTGAAAAATCGAATACAGGCTGTTTCAATCACCGCACGGCTCTGTGAAAAGAGATATGACTGATTTTACCCCACTTCCCCTTGTATTATTGAATAGTTTATAGATATCTGTGCTCGAAGTCGCTCAAGATCAACAAAATAGGACTATTTCTATGTGAAATTTTCTGGAAAATCGAATACAGGCTGATTCAACCACCGCACGGCTCTGTGAAAAGAGATATGACTGATTTTACCCCACTTTCCCTTGTATTATTGAATAATTTATAGATATCTTTGCTCGGAGTCGTTCAAGATCAACAAAATATGACTAGTCCTATGCAAAATTTTCTGGAAAATCGAACACAGGCTGTTTAAACCACCGCACGGCTCTGTGAAGAGAGATATGGCTCATTTTACCCCACTTCTCCTTGTATTATTGAATAATTTATAGATATCTTTCAAGAAAATTGAAATTTCATTGATTTACGAATACTTTGATTAACATAAGTTCCCATCTCTTTAATATAGCTTTTATATTTATTTTCTTTATCTCATCGTCTTTCTCATTACCACCTTAGTAAACATCGTCACTATCGTCGGTGTAGTAGGTAACTATTAATTACTTCTATTATCATCGCTACTGTCGTCATTGCCATCAACATTATCGCTACTGCTCTTGTCACTATCACTGGAATAGCCATCTGAGCAAATCTTCACACTGGAAGACATGCTTGGAAGCTCACCTGCATCAATGGCCACATATCGATTCATTAGAGCTTCGAAACGTTCATCCTTATATTTCCTGCATTTAACTCCAAGACCGCTTGTGTAAGCTACATACGACATTTTGGGGTCTGACCATGCTAAAGCTACACGCATCATATCCGTCAAATTATCCACTGCGGAAGTCTTTCTTGAAAGATGCGTTCGAGAAACTTATGCCTTTTATGGCACCTTTCACCGGCCTGCTCGTCTTTACAGTTTAACGAGAATGGCTGAAAAATTAAACGGAACTGGTTCATTTAGCATCAATGAAATTTTGTTGAATGAGAAGGTTTACCAGAATTGCAACGACCTCCGGCAGGTGTTTATACTTATGGATGCTTGGTGGGAGCCGTTTCACAAATGGAAATTCATCCATAATTTGTACTTCTATACGTTCGTACAGCTGTCTCAACTTCTCAGGATCCAATTTCCTTGATGATAGTGCCAATCGAGATATCAAACGTAAATTCGTTACAAGCTCTACATTGATGTTGAGAACCTTCGCAAATACCTCAGGTTGATCAAGGAGTCTCCGTGCCATATTCCCGGTATTCGAACTTCCACTTCCTCCAATTTTCGATCGATTAATGCTGAGGTTGAAATGTTTTTCAAGTTGATTACCTTGACGTCTAGATTCAGCTACAACTTTCAGAAAATTTCAGGAAATTTCACATAGAACTTGTCATATTTGGTTGATCTTGAAACACTTGAGAAACAGATACCTATAAACTATTCATTAATACAAAGGGAAGTGGGGTAAAATGAGCCATATCTCTTCATTAGGGAGCTTGGTGGTTGAAACAGCCTGTATTCGATATTCCAGAAAAATTTTGCATAGGACTAGTCATATTTGTTGATCTTGAACGACTCCGAGCAAAGATATCTATGTAAACTATTCAAGAATACAAGGGGAAGTGGGGTAAAATGAGCCATATCTCTTCACAGAGCCGTGCGGTGGTTGGTGCCTGTATTCGATATTCCAGAAAATTTTGCATAGGACTAGTCATATTTGTTGATCTTGAACGACTTCGAGCAAAGATATCTATAAATGATTCAATAACATATAAAGGGTAAAACCACATATCTCTGTTCACAAATTGTGCGGTGGTTGAAACAACCTTTTATTCGATTTTTCTTAGAAATTTCACATGAGATTAGCACTATTTTGTTGATTTTGGAGCAGTTTTATAGAGATATCTATAAATTATTGAATAATACAAGGGAGAAGTGGGGTAAAACCAGCCATATCTCTTTTCACAGAGCCGTGTGTTGAAACAGCTCGTATTCGATTTTTCAGAAAATTTCACATTGAAATAGTTTAGTTTTGTTGATCTTGAGCGACCTGAGCAAAGATATCTATAAATTATTCAATAATACAAGGGGAAGTGGGTAAAATCAGCCATATCTTCTCTTCACAGAGCCGAGCGGTGGTTAAAACAACCTGTATTACATTTTCCAGCAAATTTGCATAGGACTAGTCATATTTTGTTGATCATGAGCGATTTCGAGCAAAGATATCTATAAATTATTCAATAATATAAGGGGCGTGGGGTAAACCAGCCATATCTTCGTTCACAAAGTCGTGCGGTGGTTGAAACAACTCCTATTCGATTTTTTCAGAAAAATTTCACATGGGTTAGCACTATTTTGTTGATCTTGAGCGACTCCATGCAAAGATATCTTTAAATTATTCAAGAATATAAGGGAAGTGGGGTAAAATAAGCCTTCAGCAATCACAACCATATCCGTGCGGTGATTGAAACCAGTTGCATTCGATTTCCCAGATGTTTAATTCATAAGCGGAAATGCAGCCTTGTTTACAAGCCGCGCTTAAAAGCGACAAAAGTTACAGATTTTAGTTTTCACCGTTCTTGCCCACTGTGCGATGGTTTGTCTTCCTCGTGTCCATACACAGAAACAAAAGCGTCTACGGAAAAATGAAACCGGACCGTGAACTAGTTCCCGATTACGTGATTGAGTTCACGGTGTATGTTTGTTGTTCGACCATGACTGCAGATCACGCATCCGAGCACGGATTTTTTCCGTGTAGTTTTGACGATTCAGGATGCTTGAACATGCACCGGAGAACTATCAGATTCAAGAGATTCCGATTCCGAGATTATTTATAGCTTTAGCAACACCTGCCAGCGAATTGATCGTGAGAGATGAAAGCTGGACTAGAACCGGTTTTGTTTGTACACAGCCCATGAAGCAATGCATACTCAGAAGTCGGATCCACTGTTTGGCGTCATATCAGATGTTTTGCGATTTTGACCATTTGCTTAAAATCTATTTCAAAGGAGCTGGTTAAACCTTTTATTTTGGTTATTTAATTCATGATTGGAGTCCAACGTTCTTCCTGCTGTTTGGAAGGAATCTTTTTGATCTTAATTTTTAGAAGTGGAACAAAAATTTGATATTAAGGGTGTCTATATTATCAAGTAATTCTAAACTTTTTTGAATCTATCATAAAATGATAAAAATATTTTCGAAGGGTGAAGATTTTAATTTTTAATGAACAGCATGGTTTTGTTAAGGGACGATCGACAGCCACAGTTTGATACTATTTGTAACTTTTCGTTGAGAAAGCGTAATGATAAAGGAAATGTATTGAAAGCGCTATACACAAAGGCTTTTTCCACTTTTAGTATGGAACCAGTGAAAGAAATAAGACTAAATAGAGTTGATAAATTCGCATGCTTATGCATTTTATATTGCTTCTGGATTTTTTTGTATGCGTTACCTTTCCACGTCAAAATACTGTTTTTAAAATTTTGAGTATTTATGTTCAACACAGTTTTTTTTGAAAAACTGCCGTATGATTACTTTTTATCAAAAACGTAAAATCTGATTTGAATAAGGTCGATAAGTTATTCCTAGTTCTGGAGTTATCGCCGAAAACAACCCGTGTAAAAAACATGCAAAATAACCTTAGTGAATACCGATTTTAGTAAAGCATTTGACTGTTAGGGAACGTCCATTAATTACGTCACGCAAAAATGGCTTTTATAAACGACCCTTATCACGTTTTTCTGTATGGACCTTCAATTTTTTTTGTATGATCAGTCACGTTTTCCCAAACCCCCTCCCCCCTTATTGCGTGCGTTGCTTTTTAAATTATCCAAGTTGGGATTCAATGCTGAGCTACTAAAATGGATAGAGTCTTATTTGACTCAGATAACTCACTTCAAGTGTACCACAAGGGTCTCATCTTGGTTCATTATTATTTATTTTATTTATGATTGATATAGAACACATTTGAGTTTCCTTCGAGTTTATATATGCAGACCACATGAAACTTTTCATGGAGACATAGGGAGACATTCCTTGACCTTGAATTATTTCAACATGAAATTGACAATTTACATTTGCAAGAAATTAAATTTAAATTTGGTGGTTTTTTTTTTTTTTTGTTAGCGTAGAATCACAGCGTCCACTGAGTTGAACTTTTGTGATATACCCCTGTTTACTATACTAATTCGCATCTTAAAGCTAGATCACCATTTGTCAAGTGACCAGCCTAAGACGCGTCTCCCAGTCAGGCAAATTGAGTTTATAAACCTGCGTCCAATTTTTCCTATAGGAATTGCAGTCCAAATTTCTTCAGGTTGCATATAGCCACTGTACAGAAATTTAAGTCTGCTCTTGTACACAGCATCACAACTGGGTAAAGCAGATGTTCCGAGGTTTCACGTTCCATGTTACAGAAACGACAGATACTGTTCTGAACCTGGCCAATGTTTTTCAAATGATATCTACTCGGGCAAATGTCCGGTTACTAGCCAGTATAGGTACAAAGAACTTCTTATTGAGCTCCAGAAGCTTTTTACTAATTGCAACATTTGGAATTATAAACCTTTTTCGCTTGAGAACACTTTGTAGACCAACCAATTGGTCACTAAATTCTTGCTCTTCCCAAGATTTATCCTAGTTTTATGGCACAGTATGATATACCGCAGAATGGTTCTGGGCCAATAAACTGCATTTGAACCTTGTTTAGCAAGCTCGTTCGTTCTTTCGTTGCCTTCAATGCCAGTGTCCCGGAACCCAGAATAAATTACCGAGTTCTCTTGGCACACCTTTTCGCAATGAAAGAATGCATTCCCAGACAAGTTTGGATGGCGATTTGTAATTACTAACACTTTGAGTTACTGTCATAGTTGTCTGTAAATATACAAATATTTGTATATATCTATATTTTCTCTTCAGACAAACGTTAACACATTTTATTATAGCAAAGATCTCCGCTTGGAAAACCGTTGATAGTTTCCCATCGCCACTGAGATTTCTACCCCAGGGCTGAAGATTCCTGCTCCTGCTTTTGTTCCAATTTTTGAGCCATCTGTGAAGAATTTTATGGACATGACGAACAGTGGGACTCCCAACTTCCTAATCTATACGTGATGTTTCACATATGTTGTAAGGAATGTCATGGTTTTCCACAGGTTTCATCCAGTTCCATTCATGTACATCACTGGCCCATTTTGAAAAGCTTTGTGAAATGCTCAGGACTGACTAAATCACCAGACATGAAAGTTTTCAACCGTTTAAGTCTATGATACTCTTTTTCATTTAGTTGCACGTATTCGTGCAAAGGCAGCAGATTTAGCATTGCATTCAACGCATTTGGTGGTTAGAACTTGATGTAAACAAATGCAATTCCATTTCGTTTACCAGAAAACACACAATATTGCAAAAATCTATTACACTCGGCCAGAAAACTGTTGAAAGATGCAGTCAAATTAGAGACTTAGGTGTTATACTCGATTCTAAATTAACTTTTATCGAACTTTATAATAATATCATTTATAAGGCAAGCAACATGCTCGGGTTTATCAAAAGGTTTAGCTAGAACTTTAATGATCTAAACACAATCAAAACGCTGTACATAACATATGTGAGACCCCTTCTGAATATTGTAGCATAGTTTGTCTCCATATCAAGATACACGTAAGCTGTATAGAGTCAGTTCAAAAACAATTCTTGTTATTTGCCCGAAAGCTAGGTTGGATGACTTTACCTATTCAGTAGTTGCACGTTGAGTAGTTGTACGACACCAATGCAAGGGAAAAAGTGTATGAGAATTTATTGGACACGGTGTACATCTTGATGCCATCAGGAGCATTTCCATGTACTTCAATCACCCATTAAGGATGTTAAGAAAATTCCCAATATCATCTTGCCCAATATTATCTTTCTGAGCTTTGGATAAACTTCTATCCGGTACCTTGTTTTTCATCATGGTGTCGAAACACAGCACCCACTTTTGAATCGAAAAGGCAAAATAAAACAAGTTGTCATACGAATATATTTAGTAAATTTTCGATGCAGTTCTTATAATTAGACAAATATTTCCAAAGGTCCAGTCTGCTTTGACCGATTCCTGTTATTGACATATTGTTTACGATTGCAGCGATGCTACGTTTTCTAAATTCGAAAACGCTTTTTCGCCATTCTTTTCCGTCATCCAAAACTGTTTTCGTAGCTGAGTTTTCAGACCAAAGTTGATACCGAAGCTGAATGTTCATTTTGAAATGATTGTTTACATGCATGCGGGAACAATGATCCATCTAAGCAAACGGAAACATTCGTTTTCCACCCCACATGTATCGGAAGGCAGTTCAGTATGTCGCTGTTCTGATGAACCCCATAATTATTGCATCAGAACAAACGAACGAACAACCAAACCGACGAAAACAACATTAAGATTAACGCAAATATTCGAACAAGTGTGCAGAAGAACGGCCAACCACAACGGAATCAGTTGTTTAATCGATCTCCGTACGTACTTATTACCTGCAAGCGAGTTCTGATGGCCGTCGATGTTGACGATGATAACACCGCAAATGGTTCGGGTTCACAACTAGCGTTACCTGTTGTTTGATTGTAACGTCATATGGTGAACCCGGTGAAAAACATTCGTAGATACCGTACGTCCATGTGAACAAATACGTAATACGGCACACCGAGTGGCGCCAAACAGATATACTGTTGTTTCTGTTGTTGGTGTTGTTGTTCGCGTGCGCTACGGTATCAGTGCGGGCAAGTTGACGGAAGTTTGCACAACCGATTCGCGTCAGAGAAAACAGCTGTGCAATTACAGGGTGGCGTTCTTCGAGCGTATTTGGTCAATCTATAATCTCCCGCCGGGGGGAGGGTCGGCCGCGGAAACGATAACTGGAGCAAATTCCCTTGAATAGCTCAATCACAGTGATCAATGGAGAGTAACACACTCGTCGACAACCGACCGTTCGTACGATTGGCACTAGAATACCAAAACAACAAACCCCAATATCCGTATGTTGTGTGGTCGCCCCGATTGGTGGAGTGTGGTGGAACCCGAGGCGTAGACAGTACCGTTGCAATGGCAAATTTCGTTGGCTGTTTGTTATTTAGGGCATCGTTCTTATAATTGATTGCGAAAAAATAAATCTCTGATAGAAATTAATAAACAGTGTTTTTTAGAAATTAGAAGAAAAATTAGTATTTTCCATTTAATTCCAACTACCTTTGCTTATCTTGACAGATACGCGTATTTCGTCTACAGTGTGCAGCCTTCTTTAGTGTCTCGTACTAATTAGTCAACTTAAAGAAAACCTTCGCCACCTGCCGTATATATACTATTTTCTAAAAACAAAACAATTACCAATCATTATTTTGTTTATACCTATCTTATTATTATTAGGGTTATGCCAACCCTGAGTCAAAAACGGTTTTACTTAATATCTAGTTCGCTCTTTTATCTAAACCCAACCTTATTATTGTGTAGCAGCGGGTGCTCTGCTTCTTCGGCTTTGATGTCGTTTGGGTAGTAAGTTGAAGAGCCATGTGTAACCGTTGCCTTGGTCTTTGTTTAGTAGATTTATGTTCTGCTGTTTGTTTATGTCTAAGCTTTCTGCGACGTCTAATTTCCAAGGTGTAGATGTATTCCGTAATATTGTGATGTCATTCGTCGATTTTACGTGAAGATGTGTAGTTGGAATTAAATGGAAATTACTAAACTTTATTCTCATTCTCTAGTTCAATAATATTGTAAGAATTGGTTTTATAATTGTTAAATTGTTAAGTTGCAATATTATAAGCTGGCATCAATGTTAAATTATAGATTAGTTGAATTGGAAAATCGTTAAATTGTTATATTGGAATAAAATGAATTTGTAACATTAATACATTAATAGAATAGCAAAATTCTTAGATGTCGTTATTGTCAAATTGTAACATTGTAGAATGGATGAATTTTTAATTTATAAAACTGTTAAATCGAATGAAAAATTATACATACTTCATAAAAAAAAATCGCAAAACTATAGCAAGTTCAATGATAAAAAAGTTTTTTTTTAAATGGTTCAACTGTTAAATAATTTTTTTTTGTTATAAAATTGTTGAGGGATTCCATCCAGAATGTGCCGGAAATCCCAAAAATCATACCCGATCATCATTGATTTGGATAAAACTTGGCACATGAGTTCGGTACGTTGGAAAAAAAAAATTCCACTGGTGTTAAGATAATTTGGGTTCAAGAGTAACTTTTGAGATGGGCGTATGTGTTTTTCCAACATTTTACTTGAAAAATCGTAGTTCAAAAACCATTACATTTAGAGAAAAACTTTATATAAGGGAATTGTAGGGAACTAAAAAGCCTTTCTTAAAAAATATACACAGAAAAAAAATATTTTTTTCATCAAGAAAAATCAAAAATAATTACTAAAAATAAAATATCTAAAAAACATATTTTTAATATTTTTTAATTTGTTGTATGGAAATTTGAGGAAAAAAGACACGTTTTAAAAAAACTCTAGGATGGACGCTCTTATAATAAAAAAGTTTTCCAAATAGCAAACTTTGGTGTATATTTCAAATTTTGGTTATTCATTCTTATAAATAAATTTTGATGTAACAATATGGTTTTGGAGATCATTACAAACAATAATGATTATAATGATAAACCACGTAAACGCAACCGTTTTCAAGATATTTCTGATTTTCTTTCAATAAAATTTCAAAACCTCAAAAAATACGCCCTTTTCGATAAATTACTCGTGATATTAAAACAACAATAGCTAACGATTGTTTCTCTTGTGTTTTTAGCCTTTTAAAACACATGTATGTGCTTCTTACTTACTCTTAACAGCTCGTCGATTGAAAAAGCTTCACTTAAAGTTATAAGACAAAAATAATGAATTATGGTTGGATTTATATTTATATATACCATTTATTAGTCTCGGTCATTGATAATATTACATAAACATTATATAAACTATTGATTGCTTTTATATATATTATGAATCCTGCCTTCTTCGTCATTCGAAAACAGTTTTACAAAAACTTCGTTTTCTGAAATTGGAACGAATGAGTGGTACTTTTGTGTACCTGCAATCGTTTTAGTCTGTCGGTAAATTTCATTCCATTCTGCTACCCCCTGTTCATACTCTTCATGTGATACATAACAAAACGACATTTTTGTTAAACAATCATCACTTTTTTGGTTCGCCCGTTCGAATAACTCTAATGCACTTTTTATAGGGTGTTCATGTTGTACAGCAAGGCTTGCATATCTTGCCATTCGTTTTAATGTACCACCAATTGCATCGCAAGGTCCCTTACCGTGGGATGTTGCGAAAAAATGCCATTCAGCATCAATATTGTATTTCTTTTTAAACTTACAAAGGCTTGCAAAGTTCTTCCTATTTTTATATTGGGATGCTGCCCCGTCAGACATAAACGTAGCTTTCTTTACTTTAATTTTTGTTTGCAAAAAGCTTATTAGTTTTGAAATAAACACCTGCACCGCAATCGTATCATGTTTCAACACTTCTGAGATAACAATGAAACTGATATTTTTAAGTATTCCAGATTCCGTGTAATAAATGACAAAAGGGTGAATAGTGGCTTGCTCATTACTCCAATAACTACTTTGAACAGCATCTTGAAAAACAAATGAATAATTTTCAGAAAAATCACAAATTATTATTACTTCGCCGTCTTTAAGACAACTTTTATAATCTCTCAAGAAACTAGACTGCTGAGATTTGACAAAATCGTGGGATACTAATTGTTCCAACTTTTCACAAAAATAAGCAATAAATTCATCAATTGGTTTAACAAGTGTCTCTAAACTACATCTATCAGTTGAAATCCATTGCTCAAAAGATATTTCAACTAAACCACGTTTTTCTAATTTGTCTGTTAAACTACTCTCAAAATCTGAAAAGCCTGGACATCGTTCGCATTCACGGAGGTAACATTTTTTAGTTCTAGTTGATGAGCTACATAATATTTCTTCAAAACACAATTTATAATCATTCTCGAATGAATATTTTCTAAGACCATGAAGCATCAAGTTAATGTTCTCATGAATGGTGCAAACACAAATGTTATGAGAACCTGTGCTGCTAAGTAATTTGCAATGCTTTGGTCTTAGTGCTGCAAAAGAGCTAAACCCAACAGCATTTTGATGCATCTCTTGAAATTTAATGAAAGCTTCTCTTAATGAACAAACTAAAAGGCGCTTTTGAATATGAACCCTCTTACCTTCACTCCTCACTGAAACGTAGTCGTTCATACCAGGGGTTGCTCGTGTAATCTCATCACTGTCGTAAAATTGCAAAATTTGGTTTTTTATTTCCGGGTTCAGACCGTGTCCCAGCTTTTCGTTAGGAGGCAGCTAAAACACCTTCGTGCTTTGCAAGGAATTTAGCTTGTGATACGATGTACTTGTTTGTTATTCCAAATTCTGCCATTACTCTTTGATTTGTCCAAGATTGTGGTAAAACCGAAAGTATCCTTACTTGATCGTCCCTCGAAGTTTCTGGATCAGCATACCGGTCCTTTAGCTGCGCGATTATTTCGTCATATTCGGCTGCTTTCACTTTCAATTGTTCCAGGTCATCCTCCTCCGCTTGATCCCCAAATATGTGTGTCCGAATGCCGTTTGAAACATCTTTGAACTTTTTGCGGGCATAATTTACGTTCAGGAACTTTTTAGCCGATATTGGCGAAACGTTGATTCCAGCTACGCCCTTGTTAAATAGCTCAATATTATGGCGCCTTGAATAATCTTGCACACTGCTATCAGATGGCACTGACATTAATGATATTGCCGATGGCGTTTCCTCGAGACCATACAAGTCTACTTGCCGTGATGTAGATGGTTGTGGATCCATAATGTTAGTAATTGATGGTTTCTCACTAGGCTCCGAAATTGCAGCATGGGATTGTTCCGTTCTATTTAAATGCAAACGACAATTATCACAAATCATCAAAGAAGTGTCCAAATGTGTTTTGCCCATAAACTTGAGTTTTTTGACATTTTGTTCGGTTAATTTACGAAGGTTTTTTTAATATGAAGATCTTGGAAAATTTATCATTTCTGGTGGAAATCTCGATTAACTTAAGAAAAGAGCGAATTTTCTGAGGTTTTTTCATTCTATTGAAATAAAATCCGAAAAATCTCGAAAACGGTTGCGTTCAGGTGATTTATCATTATTATCATTATTGTTTTTAATGATCTCCAAAATCATATTGTATAATTAATTTTCATTTATAATAATGAATAACCAAAATTTGAAATATGCACCAAAGTTCGCTCTTCGGAAAACTTTTTTATTATAAGAGCGTCCATCCTAGAGATTTTTCCAAAACGTGTCTTTTTTCTCAAATTTCCACAAAACAAATTTGAAAAATATTAAAAATATGTTTTTTTTATATTTGATATTTAGTATTTATTTTCGATTTTTCTTTATGAAAAAAAATTTTTTTTCAGTGTACATTTTTTTACAAAGCCTTTTTAGTTCTCTACAACTCCCCATATAAAGTTTTTCTCTAAATGTAATGGTTTTTGAACTACGATTTTTCAAGTAAAATGTTGGAAAAAAACATACACCCATCTCAAAAGTTACTCTTGAATCCAAATAATCTTAACACCAGTGGATTTTTTTTTTCAACATACCGAAGACGTGTACCAAGTTTCATCAAAATCGAAGATAGTTGAGTTTGGTGACCGACCGATTTGGCGTGGAATCAGTCTGTTATAAAATTAATAAATTGATAACTTAAAAAAAAAGTTTGTGTATTTTTAATATTGTATAATTTCATTGTTTAGAAGTTTTAAGAAATCACGCTGCAATTTTTATGAAACAAAACTCGTAAATTTCAATATTAAAAATTTGTGAAATTGTAAATTTGTGAAATTGTAAATTTGTAATATTGTAAATTTGTAAAATTGTTAACTTGTAAAATTTATAACGTGTAATTTATCAAAACTGTTGAATTGTGAAATCTGTTTAACAGTAAATAGTAAAATTGTTAAATTGTGAATTTGTAAATTGATAAATTGAAAAATCGTAATATTTCAAAATTTTGAGAATAAAAAATTATTGTTCAGTAGTTTAGTTGTAAATTTTAAAATATATGTTCAAATAGTAAAATTGTCAAATGGATAATTGAAGAATTGATGAAAAAGAAATAAAAACGTAAAATTGTGATTAAAGTATCACAATTTTACGTTTTAATTTCTTTTTCATCAATTCTTCAATGAGCCATTTGACAATTTGACTGGAAAAATTTAAAATAAACAATTGCTAAATTTTCAAACTAACATATTTGAATATTGTTATATTATAAAAATTCTAACATTTTTACATTGTCGAAAAGTTATATTGTGAAAAAAAATTAAAAATGGTTATTTTTCAAAATTGTTGAATTGTAAAAATTTTACACTGTAAAATAGTAAATGAAAACTGAATAACTTATAAATTGTGAGGTAAAAAATTGCTAGTTGGAAAAATTGTAATATTGTTCAACTATAAAATTATTCAAATATAAAATAGTTTTTTTAGATAAGATTTGCTGTTAAATGAATCAGAAGAGCAGAGAATCGAACAAAGCAGAACAACAAAACAAACCACGATATCACAGTGAAGTTGGACAGCTGTGGCCATTTGGCCCTATGCAGGTTTTGATGGCAGCCAATAGGTTTTATGAAGGATCTCAAGTGGTCGTAACATCTTTCACTAGAACATTTTCAAAATCTTTATAGTATTGTAAAGGTTTTATCAATTTGTTTTCACAACCGTCTATAGAATGGGCCACTTTGTACACATTTCGGCTTTAAAGATGCATAGAGATGGTGTTGGTGGACAAAACAGTTTTGAATGTGGTTTTATCAACACACTATACGGCACTATAGTGCTATACGGCTGGAATAAAACTAAATTTGTTACTTGGGTTCTGAAGGAAGACGTGACCCGATTTTTTCGCCTCAGAAAAACCACCGACCTCGACTGGGATTGAACCCAGACCCACTGTGCCAAGTAGCTGTCACGCTACACCACCGGTGCCGGCGTTTGCTAAATTGAAAACTTGTAAAATTTATTAATCGTTAAATAGCAACACTGTATGATTGTGAAATTGTAAACTTGATAAATTGATGAATATATTGATAAATTTCGATGAATTGCTAAACTGTGAAATTTCATAGTCCTAAAAAAACTAAAATTGTTGTATTGCTCACTTGTAAAGTTGTAAAATAGATGGCCAAATAGTAAAATTATCAAATGGCTAGTTGTAAAATTTATTAACTTGAGAAAAATTTAAATTTGGTTAATTGTAAAATTGTAGTGCTAAAAACTGTAAAATTGACAAATTTGAAAAATTTTAAACTGAAAATTGTGCTATGGTGGTGTACACATTTGAAAGTTTAGGGTTTCAAATTGTTAAATTGTAATATTGTAAGATGGTAAAATTAAACATTTGAAAATATTAAAATTGAAATACTGAAATTTTGTTAAAATAAAAACCGTACATCGCCATACTGGAAATTTTCAGTTATAACATTGTTAATTTGTATAACTGTTCTATAGTTAAATTGTACAAGTGTAAAATTATAGAGTTGTTAAAGTATAAACTAGTAAATTTATAAAATTATTAAACTGTTAACCCAGAAAGTCGTCAATTTTTAATTTGTTTAGATATAAAACTGTGAATTTATGAAAACTATGAATTGTTATCTAACAACACTGTAAATTTTCAAAATTATATATTTGTTGAATCGTTAATTTGTGAAATTTATAAATTTATGAAACTAAAAAATTGTTATATCATAACAGTGTAAATTTGTATAACTTATTGTTTGTCACTAACAAAACTTTTTTTTCAAACCGTTTAATTGAAAAATAGTAGAATAGCAAAATCGTTATAACTGTTAAAGTAACAAATGTTTAAATTAAAAAGAAACGATTATTTATATGCTGAATTGTAAAATTTTAAAATACATGAGCAAAGAGTAAAATTGTAAAATGGTTTATTGAAAAATTTGTGAGATTTGTTAAATTTACTTATAAATTGCTATGTACAAAATTATGCTTATTGCAAAACTGAAACACTGTTCAATTATAAAATAGTTTAAAAATAATATATTATATTTGTTAATTTTCATAATGTAATATATTTTTTTTGGTTCCTTGATTATCCCATGTGATATTGTGTGTTGGTAAAATCTACATATAGTTTATTAACAAAACTGTTTATTTGAAAAACTGTTAACTCGATAAATTATAAATTTGTGAAATTGTTAATTTGTTATTTTGTAAATTTATGAAACTGTATACACAAATTGTAATTTGTAAAATTGCAAATTTATAAAATTGTAAATTTGTAAAATTGTAAATTTGTAAATTTGTAAATTTACAAAATTGTTATTTTGTAAAATTTTAAATTTGTAAAATTGTAAGTTTGTAAAATTGAAAATTTGTAAAATTGTAAATTTCTAGAATTGTGAATTTGTGAGGTTCAAAAATTTGTTCAGTTCATTATAAAATATTTTATTAAACATCAAAACTGTAATATTGTGAAACTTTAAAAAGTTAAATTGCACAATTGCAAAATTGAATAAATGTAAAATTGTACAATTTAATATTTAAACTTTTTTTAGGCTGGATGGTAATTTTCTAGTGATTGTAAAAATTAAAAAAAATTGTTATTTTGTAAATTTGTAAAACTGTATGTTTGTAAAATTGTAATTTGTAAAATTGCAAATTTTTAAAATTGTAAATTTGTAAAAATGCTTTATATGTAAAATTGCAAATATATGAAAGTTGTAAATTTGTAAATTTTTTAAATTTACAAAATTGTTATTTTGTAAAATTGTAAATTTACAAAATTGTAAGTTTGTAAAATTGTAAATTTGTGAAATTGTAAATTTCTAGAATTGTGAAGTTAAAAAATTTTCAGTTTAGTTATAAAATTTATTAAACACCAAAATTGTAATATTGTGTAACTTTAAAAAAGTTAACCATTACAACGTTAAATTGCACAATTGCAAAATTGAATAGTTGTTAAATTGTACAATTTAATATTTAATAAATTGATAAATTGTAAATTAGTAAAACTCCAAATTTAAAGATGAAAAAAAATTGTTTGACTGCTATATTGAAAAATTCTAACATAGACTGTTGAATAGCAACATATATTTAACAATTTACTGAACAACTGAATAATAAAGACAACAAAATTGAATCTAAGAGAGTTTGAGCTGTTTAGCTGAATACCTGTAACTAGAAATGAGAAGAAAAATTAGTATTCTCCATTTAATTCCAACTATCTTTGCTTAACTTGTTAGGTACGCGTATTTCGTCTACAATGTGAAGACTTCGTCAGTGTCTCGTACTAATAACTCGACCAGTTTTTTTTTCATATTGTAAAAATTTGAAATTGTATGGTTTTCAAATTGCTAAACTATTTAAATGTGATATGGAAGTATTATAAAAATGCACTATTATTAAGTTAGTACAATAGTAAAATTGGAAAATTTTAAGTTGTAGTAATGGATTACAGAACTTTTGTGAAAAAAAATAAATTGAATTGTTTTGGTCATTCTAGCTATTACATCCCCCTTAAGTTAGAAATTGAATTATTTATAAATTGTTACATAACAAAATTATTGACTAATAAATTGTAAAATGGTTGAAAAGTATGGTTGTAAATTTTAAAATTATGAGTTTATAATTTGTAAATTTTTTTTAAGCTTTTAGATTGTGAATTCTAAAATTGTAAATTTTGAAATTGGAAATTTTTAAGATGCAATTTCAAATGTAAGTGTTTGAATTGTCAATTTTGGAATTCGAAATTTTTTAAATGCAATTTTCAAATTTTAAATGTTTGAATTGTCAATTTTTTAATTGTAAGCATTTATATTGTAAATTTTTTATTTGTAAATTTTATAATGTGTATATTTTCAAATGGTAAATTTTTAAATTGTAATGTTTTGTATTGTTAAAATTTTGTAATTGTTAAATTTAAAGATTGGTAATTAACAAAACTGTTATATCAATGAAAATTGTAATTTTTTCAAATTTTTAATTTGTAAAGTTGTAAAAATTTAAAACTGTTAAATTATATATTTTTAAATTGTACATAAATTTCAGTTGTTTAGTAAAATATATAAAATCAAAAACATAATTAAAGTTAATATAAATGAAAGCTCATATTGGACCGTGGGATTGTGAATATTGATAATAAAAAAGTAGTAGAAATTGTTAGAATAGTAGAAATTGTTGAAATTGTAACAACAAGAAAAATGTATTTAAAATTTTTAAGCTAGGTGGATATAACTTTCTAAAAATTGTAAAAATTAGAAAAAAAATGAAATTGTAGAGAAATTGCGTAAATTTTTCAAAATTTAAGAAATTTTTTAAATTGTAAATAAATAAAAATTGTCAATATTGTCAAAAACATTTAATTTGTCACGGCGAATTTGGAGTAGTAGGTAGAAGAGCAACGCTGCATCTCCCAAATGTGTTCGATGTCACCCTCTGTTCGGGACGAGTAGCGGGGCGCAACCGTCAAAACCGTCACATCGTCGGTCGGTCGCTTTGGGAGAGCGCGCGCATAGCTCGCCGACGACCGCCAGCTGAGCTGGCCGATACAAAACAAGATTACGAAACATTATTTTTTTCCAGAAATAGAAACATATCGGTGGAATCGGACAGGGTGGCGACGACGACGACGAGTGTGGAATAGTGAAGAACAGCAAAACAACACTCTGACTGGACCATGACGATGATGACGATGGAGTGTATCGCGATGGGCGGCGGCGACGGCGGCAACGGATGCAGGCAAGAGCGCCACCGCATCAGCCAGCAGCAGCAGCACTGCAGCAGCGCCGCGCTTGGCAGTAAACAACTCATCTCAGTAGCGGCGCTCCGATGACGGTCGTCGTGGTGGTGGCGTTCGAACTAATCTCTATAAGAGTCGATAAAATGTGGATTTCTCGAGCTGATGGACGAGAGAAGGGGGCTTTTTCGGCGGAAATCACTCACTCGCGCGCGCGCGGCAGAAGCACGTGGTTTGATTAGAGCCAACTTCGTCGGTTGGGTGGGCCACCGAAGTCCGCAAAATAAGCAGGAGAATTAGATTCGGGAATTCGAAGGTTTCGTAATGGGGCGCTGGATTTTGACACGGTCGTTAAATCAGTTTGATGTGTGCGGGGTGCAATTTGTAGATTAATCATAATTGCACGACGACGACGACGACGACGACGACGACGCGGTTGTTGTTGTTTTTTCTTTATTGGGTGGAATATTTTCGGTGAACATTGATCCTAATTGATGGGTTGCAGTCGAGACACAGATCCAGTGAGCAGTGGCTTGTTTGCAACGACTTTATTTATAGAGATTTATTGCGGGTTAGATTTTCGGGCTTATGGCCATAAAATAAAGAAAATACGAACTGGATGAGGCAGGGAATACGAAAGCAAATGCATTGATGGTTATGTCAAATTCATGGGATGATTTTGACAGTATTCTTAGGTATTGTTGGTCCCGAATCATATTCCGAGCAACGGATAGCCAAGATAGCCAAAAGTCAAAGTTAGACGACGGATTTGTAGTTGGGCATGAAATCGACCAATAACTTGAAAATACCTTCGAAAAATACTCAAAGAAAATGATCTTCTCGCATGCCAGTTCTGGAGTGTTAAAATTCTAACTTGAAGTTACTCACCAAGATTTCTCGCATTAGTTGACTTCAAACAAAATTTTTAAATTTACTTGTTAATTTATTTAATTTTCGAATTTCATGTCATTCTCAATAGAAATGAACTCAATATACAACCACCATGTCCGAGAACCTCAATTTCTTCTCGATCTGCTGTTCGATCGATTCCTCCTGCCTTCCCTGCGGCGCGAATGCGATCTCATCCTGCGTCGACGAGTGCCGGAACTCGCCCTCCGGGCCGTTCTACCTGCAGCAGGGGAACACGTCACCCTTCGCAGCGGATGATAGAACGCTTCCCTGACGTACGGTAGCCGTTGCTGGTCACTCAGTGCTTGCCAAGCAGCAGCTCCTTGCCGGATCACCTCCACCGGAGAGAGGCCTACAGTGCTTGCGTCGAAAATCTCGCAGGAAGTTGATGTAGGGATTCCGACCGACCCTACCGGGGTTGCATCCTCTGGCTTCGCTTTTCACCGAAGGCCGTGGACAAACGCACTTCGAATTGGGGGCCATGGTTTGGTCTGGGTTGGTCTTCGGAGCGCTGCTGAATGCAATAACTTCTTGTCTGGTGAAAAGCCGAACGGAAAATGACGTTTTTCATTAGCAAAGATCGCAGTCGCCGCTTGCCTCGATGCGCCTAGTTAATTGTGTCAATGGGTGCTTTAAATTAGGGCGACGCGACATGATATAGTTTTGACATGTTTCTAGCGCATAATTTGTGCAAGATGTGAAACATAGGAGAAAGTAATGAAAATTTCGTGCAGGTGTATAACCGATCTTGTAGTCAAGTCTGGGCAAAAGTAAGGCTACTCCAACTACCAATACCTAAGCGAAGAAACAGAACGATCCGTTCATCCAGAATCACAGGGCTGTCGAGCGTACCAATTCTAGACAGTTACAACTACACCGTCTTTCTGAAAGATCTTGAATGCCTAATTTGGTCACACCCGAATGTACTTTAAACACAGAGAACAGACATCCAGGCTCGAACATTTTTCCCCCAATTTATTGTGTAAATTTTTGAAAGCAAACCGTTGGAAAAACAACGCCGCCTAGTCTAGGTTTCACCAAACTAAAATTGACAGCCTATTAAATCTCGAGGCGGGCAAGTGGCGCTATCAATATAAAGGGTGATACGGTCAAAATTTGGTCAAGGGAAAACGCGTGTAAATCGGTGAAATCGTTTATTTAAAAAATCAAATTAAATTTCTTTTTCAAGTTCAATTAGTATAAAATTCAGGAAAATATTCAGTTAGGCTTCCGCTTTTCCAAATCCTAATTGCCGGGCCTTACGCTTGACCCCTGCCATCAGATTTTGTACAGCCACCTTGTCCACCTTCTTCGCCGCAGAAAGCCAGTTTGCCTTGAACTGCTGCTCGTCCTCAGCAGTTTTTTTGGTCTTCTTTTAGGTTCCGCTTGACAATAGCCCAGTATTTCTCAATTGGGCGGAGCTCATGGCGTGTTGGGAGGGTTCTTGTCCTGGGAACCACCTGCACGTTGTTGGCGCCGTACCACTCCATGGCCTTTTTACCGTAATGGCAAGATGCCAAATCCGGCCAAAACAGTACGGAACAACCGTGTTTCTTCAGGAAAGGCAGCAGACGTTTATTCAAACACTCTTTCACGTTAATTTCTTGGTTGACAGTCCCGGAAGATATGAAAATGCTGCTTTTCAAGCCACAGGTACAGATGGCTTGCCAAACCAGATATTTCTTTGCGAACTTTAACAAATGTGCTTGAAAATATCTGCTACCTTTCCCCTTCCTTTTGCCGTATAAAACTCCTGACCCGGAAGCTGCTTGTAGTCGGCTTTGACGTAGGTTTCGTCGTCCATTACCACGCAGTCAAACTTCGCCAGCATCGTCGTGTACAGCCTCCGGGATCACGCTTTGGCCGTCGTATTTTGTTTATCATCGCGATTTGGAGTCACTACCTTCTTGTAAGTCGATAGTCCGGCTCGTTTTTTGGCTCGATGCACGGTTGTAGACGATACACCCAGCTTATTTGCGGCATCTCGGAGAGATAGGTTAGGTTTCGCTTGAAACTACCGGCAACTCTCTTTGTCGTCTAAGCGGCTTCCGGTTTTCGATTTCCCCGATCCAGACTTCCTGGCTGTCGACAAACGTTCCCCAAACACTTTAATTACATTTGTAACGGTTGATTTGGCAACTTTTAGCGATTTTGCCAACTTTGCGTGCGAGTAGCTCGGATTTCGCGATGCGCGAGCAAAATTTTGATACGCTGCTCTTCTTGCTTGGACGGCATTTTGACAACTGAAGAGTGAATTCCAAAATCAAAATAGGAGCAACATTCTACACACACACCTTCAAAATGAGGGGTGTTCAGGTTTTTTAAATGCAAAATTGAAAGAAATACGTCAAGTTCATATTGACCAAATTTTGACCGTATCGCCCTTTACGATTCACCAAAACTAACGGAAATGAGCTTTAACTTTAAAATGGCAGTTACAGAAATTTACACACGGAGGGCACTCCAGCTTGGATGTCTGTTCTCTGTGCTTTAGAGTAGTTTCAGAATTCGGATCTATAAAACCGACGTCTCCCTCAATCTTCTTCGCCGATTTCGGTTTTCGTTGCCTCGCTTCAGTGATGGAGATTTCGTAGATTGCATCGGAAAGTTGTCCCGTGACTTACATTATCACTCTTATATCGATTACTTATGAAGACTATACACTGCGTTTCATAACAATAGATCCACTTAAAAAGTCCATACACGGAAAAAAATCCATGCCCGGATCGGTGAACTGCAGTCAAGAATTCGAGAACAAGCAAAAATACACCGTGAACTGAATCACGTAATCATGAACTAAATCACGTTTTTAGGCAAAAATCCAGAAAACGCGAACTAGTTCACGGTCCGTTTTCATTTTCGTGAACGCTTTTGTTTCTGTGTATATGTTTCAATGAAGAATGAATTCTACCGTTTCATTTATTCGCATGCAGAAACTGTGTGAGGAAGTTGACTCACACCACAACACTTCTGAATCCATTGATATACTGTGAGAGTGGATAGTAATAAAATCACTCATTTTTGCTGTTGCATAACTATAGAACCAATACATACAAAACTATCTGCACGAATTGCGCTTCAGTTTTCTTTCACATTTTATCGTGTTGTGACGTGTTTGTGAATGCTCCGGAATAATGCCGCGTGGAACGTATTTGACGGAAGAAGAAAGATTTAAAATTTTGGCATTTCGCGAATGTAATGTTGGTATTCGCAAAATTATTAGACGTTTGGGTAGATCGCATCACGTCATAATCAATTTTCTGAGAAATCCAGAACGATATTGGAATAACAAGACAGGTGGACCCAAAAAAACGTTGTCGGAAAGAACGCAACGAAGAATTGTTCAAACTGCAAGTAACTCACTCAAAAGTTTGAAACAAATTAAGGCTGAGTTATCACTTGACGTCTCATGTTCCACAATCTATCGAACATGGAAAAGCTCTCCTTATATTCAGCGGAAAAAACTAAAGCAAGCTCGACGACTATTACCTCGCCATAAACAAGCCCGACTCGAATTAGCACGAGCTAATATGCGTAGAGATTGGAGTAAGGTATGTAGCCTTCATTATTATAAAATTATTATAAAATTAATTAAGTTCCTTTGTCCTACTAGGTAATTTCCGACGAAAAAAAATTCAATCTGAATGGCCCAGATGGATTTTTTTCATACTGGAGGGACTTAAGAAAGGAGCAGCGTTACTTTTCGACTCGTAACTTTGGTGGTGGTAGTTTGATGGTTTGGGGAGCATTTTGTCAAACTGGAATGGTGCTTTTCCATCCAACCGAATGAACAGACATTTGAGTACATTGAGATACTCCAAAGTCATTTGCTACCATTCTTGCGGCAACATCGTCGAGTTGGCTACACATTTCAGCAAGATAATGCTTCAGTCCATACAAGTAGAGCGACTTCGGCGTGGTTCCACAAACATGGAGTTCAAACTATGGAATGGCCAGTTGTTCTCCAGACCAAAACCCGATCGAGAATCTGTGGGGATTGATCGTACGTCGCAGACAACAAGCAGTACGCAAGCGTTACTACTTGCCGTAACTTGATTCAGAGTATGCCGAATAGGTTGTTTGAACTGATTGAGAACAAAGGAGGACCTACCCATTATTAACATTTTGATGTTTACCTGAAAACCTGGAATCTTTAAAAGAGAAATAAATTTTGAACTGGTTTTATAGTTATGGAACATATAATTTTTATGAGTTTTTTTATTATAAAGCTAAACACAATACGCTTAGAGTCGAAAATTGTACAGTAAAAATAGACAACAAGTATCTATTATTCTGTGCAACTTAATTCGAAAAATCACTAATTAATCCAAGACATCTCGAAAAAAATCAGTGATTCTATAGTTATGACACGGAATGTATAGGAAGTAACAGCTCTCCAGACAGAGGTCAGAGTAGATAAGCACGACAGCTTCCATTATCAGCCACGCCCATTTTCTCCATAACGAGAAACTGGGAGGGATAATGATGGTATGTCATCTATTAAACGAGAGGGTCTTAGATTACTAGGAGTTGAGTAGTGGGGAATGGAACGATTTAGGGTTTTCCATAAGCGAGTGATGAAAACAAGCTGAAATTGAATGTGTTCGGTAAACATACAGCAATTCCACAGATAAAGCATTATAGTGATTGTCAGATTTCTGCCAATATTTGTATAGTTCTTCCTCATGAAAATATATTACACCCGTATTTTTTACTCGGACCATTAGGGTGACCATTTCTAGACTGGTCAGAAAAATCTTTTTCAAAAATGCCTTTGCCTACCATTTGATACCTCAAATGTATGATTTTTCAGAAAAATCACACCCGAATTTTAAGAAACATAGCACGAATTTTGATACCCATATTGCCAGGGGTTTCTACTGAAAATGTTCATGGCCACTCAAGGCCCCACGGGAACCTGTTCCGGAGAGACACGTCCGAGGGCAAATCATCAGATTTCCTACTGAAGAACTTCATAAATTTTGATACTCATATTGCCAGGGTTTCTATCTAAAATATTTTCATGGCCACTCTAGGCCTCACGGGAACCTGTTACAGAATAGCCGTTGCAGGAAAAAGTCAGCATATAGCCCACAACGCAATAGATATACTTTCTAGGAATTATTCCAAAGAATTTGACATCCATTCCTGGAAATTCAATGTTTCCAAATCGTGTCTCCGTACCGGACCACAGCCCCCGTAACCCGGGATTTAAAGGAACCAGATGAATTCAAATGGTCATAATGATAATGTCCATGAAACGAATGAGTTTTTGAATCTAACGGTGCGAAACGAATTAAAATCGGTCAATAGTAGCCAGCGTTATAATCATTTGAATTTGGTGGTCACCCGGGTACCCATCGATCACTTAACGGGTAAAAAAAAAATCTAAGTCCCTCTCCCTTCGCCCCCCCCCCCCCCTACTACTATACGAAATGTTATTATGCAAAAAACTTGCCTTCCAACTTTTACTAAGATGTCACTGAATTTCAGCTTCCTGTTTTAAAATAAGCTATGAAATTTCGTAATGTAACCTGTCGATCACATAAGATTGAACCACCATACAGTCATTGCCTCTAAAACCCCTCACATACCAAATTTGATTCCGTTTGCTTGATTATTTCTTGAGTTATGCAGAAATTTGTGTTTCATTTGTATGTAAGCCCCCTCTTCAAGAGAGCGGAAGGGATCTCAAACCACAATAGAAACATTTTTTGCCTTCAAAAACCTCCACATGCTAAAATTGGTTCCATTACCTTGATAAGTACTCGAGTTATCCAGAAATGGTTGTTTCATTTTTATGTGACCCCCTTTCAGAAAAGGGAGGGGTCTCGAGTCACCTTAGAAATATTTCTTGCCTTCAAAAGCATTAACCTGCCAAATGTGGTTCCGTTCACATGATTAGTTCTCGCATTATGCGGAGCTGTGTGTTGCATTTGTATGCCCCCCTCCCCCCTACCATAAAGAGGAGGGGTCATGAACCACTGTAGAAACATTTCTTGTCTCCAAAATCCCCGCTTGCCAAATTTGGTTTCATTGGCTTTATTAGTTTTCGAGTTATGTAGAAATTTCAGTTTCATTTGTTTGAGAGCCCCCCCCCCCCCTTCTAGACAGGGAAGGGGTCTTAAACAACCATAGAAACATTTATTGCTTCCAAAAAACCCACATGCCAAATTTGCTTGTTTGGTTCTTTGGTTATGCAGAAAATGCTGTATGATTCGTATGAGAGCCTCTCCTTCCAGAAGAGGAAGGGGTCTCAAAGTATCATAAAAACATTTCTTGACTTTAAAAAATCTCACATGCCAAATTTGGATTCCTTTGCTTGATTAGTTCTCGAGTTATGCTGAAATTTGTGTTTCATTGGTATGGAAGCTCCCTCTTCCAGAGAAGGTAGGGGTCTCTAACTATCAGAAGAACCCTTTTCGGTCCCAAAAGCTCCTCTATGTAAACTTTCACGCCGATCGGTTTAGTAGTTTTCGAATCTATAAGGTTAAGATAGACAGACAGACAGGAATTCATTTTTTTATATATAGATAGAAATCCTGCCTACAAACATCCCCACATGCCAGAGGTGGTTTCATTTGCTTGAATAGTTATCGAGTTATGCAAAAACTTCTATTTCATTTGTATGAGAGCCCCCTTTTCAGAATGGGGAGGGTTCTCAAACTACTATAGAAACATTTCTTGCCTTTAAAATTACATGCTTAATTTGGTTCCATTTGCTTGATTAGTTCTCGAGTCATGCAGATATTTTCATTTGAATGAGAGCCCCTCTTTCCAGAGGGGAAGAGGTCTCACAACATCACAAGAACCTCCCCGACCCCAAAAATCCCTGCATACAAATTTTCAAGTCGATCGGTTCAATAGTCTCTGAGTCCATAAGGGTTAGTCAGTCAGTCAGTCAGACAGACAGACAAACAGACAGACAGACAGACAGACAGACATACAGACAGACAGACAGACAGACAGACAGACAGACAGACAGACAGACAGACAGACAGACAGACAGACAGACAGACAGACAGACAGACAGACAGATAGACAGACAGAAATTCATTTGTATGTTTATACTTTACATATTGAATAATAAACGATGTCAGATGAGCCGTTTCGGATATACAATTTTTTATTTAAAAAAATTCATTGCCACAGCTGCTGTGACTCGATGGAGACGCATTGTGGACTAGCTTGAGCCACCATCCTTTCCATGGTAAATAGGGAAACAATGTGCTTTTTTTAAATTTAAACAACAATGTATCTCCGAAATGACTCATCCGAAGTAGTCTTTTCAATTGGTTATGTAAAATTAAATGATCTTTCCATTATGAATATAAAAATAAAAAGCCGTTGAAGACCCTCGCAGTGAATATCCAGAAAAAGCAAATGTTACGTTATTTTTTTCATACAAAATTATATATTTTTTAATGTTCGCATATTTTCTTAAAAAAACAATAACAAAACCCTTTGCTTTGAGGTGCCAACCTTAAAAATCAATAGAGCGGCTCAGAAGTTATGATTCTAGTTCTGATTTCCAAAAAGGATTTTTCTGACCACGCTAACACGAAAATGGTCCAATGGCGAAATAAAAGTACAAGTCTAGTATTTTTTTTCTTAAGCAAGTACTATAACAATTTTAACGAAATCCAGACATTTATTATAACTTTTTTTTGTGAGTATTAAGTCAAAATTTATACAAATATATAGGAACGATCTCACCCAAAGAACATTCTATTTCACTCTCTGAGCAGGACAAGAAGAGTGGCTCCTCTTCAGTCCGGCAGTTCCTTCTCTTCCACCTGGTGATCTGTTCGGGATTTACAGAAGTGCACACAAACTCGTTCGACTGTGCAAGAATTTACGGTTTTCGATAAGGAAAGATTTCTTTGTTCCATGTCGAAGACAAAGTCTTCCGCCGATGGGTTTCCGACGGGTGATGATCTCGTCTATTTTATCTCTTACCAAACGTTACTCAATGAGCTGTCTAACTGTTTTCTTGAATTTCTTATTTTTGAATATTTTGAGGAAATGATTGAGCGAAAAATCTTCGCAGATTGCGGTCTGAATGATCAATAATTGCCGCAGAATTTGAGCTCCAACCAGCAGCCAAGTATGGTGTTGAACGAAAGAAACCAGCTCTGGAGATCGAGGTCTGGTTGGTTAAGTGAAAAGCTGCCTTCAAGTCATGCAAGTTAGTCGTAATATACATCGAAAAAAATACGAAATAATTTTTATAATAATGTTCATGTAAAAGCAAGGGAGGGGGGGAGGCAAGAGGGAGGCCTTGCCCCCTAACTTTTTAATCATTTTTTAGAAATTTAATGTTTGCTTCAATTTTTTATTATTTAGTTTACTATCTTACCACACTCCTCCTTATATTATTGAATAATCTACAGATATCTTTGCTCGAGTCGCTCAAGATCAACAAAATAGGAATGTCCAATGTAAAATTTCCTGGAAAGTTGAATAGAGGTTGTTTCAATCACCGCACGGCTCTGTGAACAAAGATATGGCTGATTTCACCCCAGTTTAACCCATATAGTTGAATTATTTATCCCAAGAATATAAGAGGAAGTGGGGTAAAATCAGCTAAATCTTTGTTTACAGAGCCGTGCGGTATATAAAACAACCTTTATTCGGTTCTCCAGGAAATTTCACATAGGACTAGCCCTATTTTGTTGATCTTGAGCGACTCCGAGCAAAGATATCTATAAATTATTCAATAATATAAGGCGAAGTTGGGTAAAACCAGCCATTTCTTCATTCACAGAGCTATGTGGTTGATGAAACCACTTCTATTCGATTCTCCAAAAAATTATACATAGGACTAGTCTTATTTCGTTGATCTTGAGCCACTCCGAGCTAAAATATCTACAAACTACTTAAGAATACAAAAGGAAGTGGGGTAAAACTAGCCATATCTACGTTCACAGAGCCGTGCGATAGTTGAAACAACGTCTATTCGATTTTCCAGAAAATATCACATGAGATTAGCACTTTTTTGTTGATCCTAAGCCTCTCCGTGCAAAGATATCTATAAATTATTCAAGAATATAAGGAGAAGTGGGGTAAAATAGGCTCTATAACTCCACAACCATATTTTATCACGCAATGACGCCTTGGCAGACCTGCAGTCACACCGCACATCTTTATCCAGCGATCGAACACACCGCCTGCAGCAACTACGAGAGAGTAGCACCAAATTTTACTCTACCTCCCCAGGGACACATTTTCGGAAATAACGACGCCTTCCATAGAATAAGAATAAACGACGCCCTCCATAGAAGATGAAGAAACCTCATCAATATCGGTAAATATTTCATCAACCGACGCGCTTCCCACAATTTCTTCACCAAAACAGAATGCTACTGAAATTTTGATTTATTGTCAAAATTTCAATCGCATGAAAAGCCCATCAAAAATGAAAGAAATTCATAAAAATCTTCTTGGTACATCCTTTTCGATTATTCTGGCAACTGAAACTAGCTGGGATGAAAGTGTAAAAGTGAAGAAATTTTCGGAAGTGCGTATAACGTATTCAGAAATGATAGGAATCTTCTTGAGTCTGGAAAGAAGTCAGGCGGTGGAGTCCTCGTAGCCGTCTCTGCAAAATTCAACTCAGAAATAATTCTCTCATCAAAATTTAATGAATTTGAGCATGTTTGGGTGAAATCTCATATAGCAGGTGAAACACACGTATTTGCCTCTGTGTATTTTCCACCATATAATGCTAATAAAAATACATATGAAAAGTTTTTCGAATGTGCAGAAAAATTTTATCTGAACTTCCTCCTGAAGTGAAAGTTCACATCTATGGGGACTTTAATCAACGCAACGCTGACTTCATTCTAGACTCCGAAAATGAAAATATCTTACTCCCAGTCGTTGGGGAGAATATTACTTTGCAATTCATATTCGACGAAATCGCAAAACTTGGACTTAATCAAGTAAACCACATCAGAAATGAAGAAAATTGTTTTTGGACTTCTTGCTCACGAATATTCAAGAAGATTTCTGTGTGACTGAATCGCTGAACCCATTATGGAAAAATGAAATGCGTCACACGGCAATCGAATATTCTTTATTTATACATGAATATCAAAGACCCAACGACTGTGAATATGAAGAAGTCTTTGAATACAGACTAGCTAATTATGCGAATATCAGAAGCAAACTAAACAATGTAAACTGGCAGGAAATTTTCAAGAATGAAGGAAATGTCGAAACTGCTGTAGACATTTTTTATAAAATTTTATCGGAAATAATTTTGCAAGAAATACCTTTGAAGAAAAAAACGACGTCACCGAAATACGAGTGATCCAGTCTGGTTTAACAGACAAATCAAAAATTTAAAAAATCGAAAGCAGAAAGCTCACAAAATTTTCAAAAAATTCAACAGTAGTGAAAATTTAGCAAACTATCTGGACATATGCGACCAATTGAATCTAGCCATGGGTATTGCGCTTGAAGAATACAATACAAAAACTGAACTTGAAATAAAGTCATGCCCGAAGAACTTCTTCAATTACGTAAAAACCAATTTAAAATCTGACAATTTTCCATCTACAATGTACCTTGATGAACGTGTCGGTGATAACTCGGAAAAAAATTGCAATCTTTTTGCAACATTTTTTCAAGAAATCTATACGACATTTTCTGAAGAGGATCGCGATCGCGAATATTTTGCATTTTACCCTGAATTTACTGGGAGCATTGGCGTCATCCAATTGTATGTGCAAGATATTTTCCAAGCATTAAAAAATTTGGACGCCGCAAAAGGTCCTGGACCTGACGGAATTCCTCCAGTGTTCATGAAGAGTTTAGCAATGGAACTCACAACTCCATTGTTTTGGCTCTTTAATATGTCACTGGAATCAGGAATTTTCCCAACAATATGGAAAAGCTCATTTTTGGTCCCTATTTTCAAATCTGGACGAAAATCTGACATACGTAATTATCGTGGAATAGCCATTATCTCTTGTATTCCTAAACTTTTCGAGGCAATTTTCAATGAAAAATTATTTTTCCAAATCAAAAATCAAATAACTGACAAGCAACACGGCTTTTTTAAGGGCCGTTCAACCTCGACAAATTTAATTGAATTTATAGACTATTCATTGAATGCAATGGATAATGGAAACCACGTAGAAGCTCTCTATACAGACTTTAGCAAGGCTTTTGATCGTATTGACATACCAATGCTACTTTTCAAACTACAAAAACATGGGATTGAACCTGGACTCTTGAAATGGCTTGAATCATACTTAACCAGCCGCCAACAAATAATAAAATTAAATGGAAAGAAATCAAATCCTATTCAAGTCACTTCTGGTGTCCCACAAGGCTCTCATTTAGGACCCCTTCTTTTTATTTTGTACGTAAATGACATTTCCTTTATTCTTAAAAATATTAAAGTATTAATCTATGCCGATGACATGAAGCTTTATTTGGAAATACGAAATAAGGAAGACATCAACTTATTCCAGAATGAAATAAACATATTCTACACATGGTGTAAAAAAAGCCTATTAGAGCTGAATGTAAAAAATGCAACTCAATATCATTTAGCAAAAAAATAACAACACCAAACATACCAATTTCACTAGGTAATCAAAAAGTAGAAAAATGTGAAAGAGTTAGGGACTTAGGAATAATCTTAGACTCCAAACTTAATTTCATAGACCACTACAACACAATTATTCACAGGGCAAATAACATGCTGGGCTTTATTAAGCGCTTTTGTCATAATTTTCAGGACCCATACACTATTAAAACACTATACATAGCTTATGTTAGGTCTATTCTAGAATATTGTAGCATTGTATGGTCTCCTCATTTAACCACACACGAAAACAGAATAGAATCAGTACAAAAGCAATTTCTATTATATGCTCTTCGTAGGTTGGGTTGGACATCATTTCGTCTTCCATCATATGAAGCGCGTTGCATGCTTATAAACATCCAAACATTGAAAGAGCGTCGTGAGTATGCAAGCGTTTCATTTGTAAACGATATCGTTTCGCAGCGTATTGACTCACCAGAACTTTTATCAAAATTAAACATATATGCACCTATTCGGCAACTTCGAAATCGTAACCTATTCGCCATCAGCCATCGTCGCACAAACTATGCAACAAATGGACCAATAAATCGCATGATGGCTCTCTTACAATAAACACTGCGAAATCATTGACTTTACAATGTCTCGGCATAAACTAAAACAGTATTTTAGCTCCATAAGAAACCAGAACATACAAGAATGAATAATATTATATTATATTTAATATATATTATATGGTCTACTTATGATTGACGACAATAAATAAATAAATAAATATTCGTGCGGTGATTGAAACCCGCTCCATTCTGATTTCCAAACAATTTCCAAGCGGAGATGGCCTTGTTTATAAGCCGCGCTTAAAAGCGACAAAAGTTACAGATTTTTTCCTTAGTTTTCATCAGTTCTTGCCCACTGTGCAGTGGTTCAAACTTCTATCAGAGCATGCTTCTTACGCGAGAAATACACGGTTTGTGTTTTAGTAACCTGGATAACTCTCATGTTTGGAAGGAATTTGTGTTTCATTTGTATGGAAGCCCTCCCTTCCAGAGGGGGGAGGTTTCTCAAACCACCATACAATCATTGTCTTCAAAAACCCCCACATGCCGCAAATTTGGTTCGATTTTCTTGATTAGTTCTGGAGTTATGCAGAAATTTATGTCTCACTAGTATGCCCCCGTTCTTGAGAAAGAAGAGATCTCAAACAATCATAAGAACTTTCCGCAGCCCCAAAACACCTGCATACAAATGTTCACGGTGATCGGTTCAGAACTTTCCGAGACTATAAGGGTCAGACAGACAGACAGAAATTATTTTTTTTATATGTAATATAGAAATCCTGCCTCTAAAAACCCTTATATGCTAAATACGGTTTCATTTGCTTGATTAGAATGCGAGTTAATTATGTTTAATTTGTATGGGAGCCCCCCTCCTCCCTTTCAGAAGGGGGAGGGATCTGGCACTGCCATAGAAATATTTCTTGCCTTCAAAAACCTCAACATGCCAAATTTGGTTTCATTTGCTTCATTGGCTCTCGAGTTATGCTAAAAATTGTGTTTCATTTGTTTGGGAAGAATTTGTTTCAGAAGACGGAAGGGTCTCAAACCACCATAAATATATTTTTTTCTCTCCTTCAAAAACCTCCATATGCCAAATTTGGTTTTATAAGTTTGATTAGTTCTCGAGTTATGCAGAAATTTGCGTTGCATTTATATGGGAACCTTCCTCTCAAAAAGGGGAGGGGTCTCGAGTCACCTTAGAAACATTTATAGCCTTCAAAAACCTCCACATGCAAAACTTGGTTCCATTTGCTTGTTTGGTTCTCCAGTAATGCAGAAATTAGTGCTTCATTTGTATGGAGTAAAAACAATGTTGTCATGGAGACTAGAACTGTGCTAGATATTGTGTACAAACATGATTGTTTGAGAATCGCGCAAACCTAGGATGGGGATGATTTTGTGCTGAAAGTTAGTATAAAGAGAAACTGTTGAAAATAGGGGAGATAAATTGAAGATTACTTTTAAACAACTATTCTGCAATGTTTCAATTTTTTTCATTTCTGATTTAGCAGCATGACCCCACACGCTGATGAGGTATTGAAGTACGGAATGAATGCATACGATAAAAAATCGTAGCAATGCTGAGTTGGGTACAAAACAGCGTACTCTTTTCATGAGGCCACATAATGGTGAAACTTTGCGCGACACGTGCTTCATGTGAGTGTCCCATGAAAGACAAGAATCTAAGTGCAACCCTAGATATTTAAAAGCGGCAACTTTCTCATTATGCAAGTTTCTGATACATGACACTTGACGAATGGAAAACCATGTACTTAGTTTTAGTCAAGTTCAGAGTAAGGCCAGAGTACTTGCCGTTGAAGTATAGTAATAATAGATTGAACATTAGAACGAGGATAGAACAATGCCGTGTCATCAGCAAAAAGCCTTGGTGTCCCATGTAGCTTCACATTTCCCAGGTCGTTGATAAATAACAGATATAACAGAGGGCCTATGTTACTCCCCTGAGGAACTACGTTTATCAAGTCGTTGGCAACTCCTCTTATTCCATAGCGAGTTTTTTTCAGAAGTGTATCATGGTTTAATGTGTCAAAACTTTTTTTCGGATCTATGAACAACCCTCCCACGATCTTTTTCCGGTCAATTAAGCAGATCAACTCATCAATGATCTCGGTAATAGCAGTTGTTGTTCCACAGCCTTCCCGAAAGCCATACTGATATTTATACAGAACATCATAAGCACACAAAAAGTTAATAAGACTATTGGTTAAAAGTTTTTCCCTCCCTCGAATATGTGATCTGGGCCCTGTAGCATAATCGAACTAATAATATTAGCTACAAGTTACAAGTTACAAGTCCTATATTTACAAGTACTAATATTTTGCGTAGCATAATACCTCCCAATTTCACTAATAATACAAGCACTTGTATTATTAGTAACGCATGAACTACAAGTGAATAGATTCATTCATCTGTCAAAAATCGAAGAAAATTTACCGCGAAACGTTATTTTTATTGTTTGTATTCTGCACGTTTTATTGAAGTCTTGCTGTCAGATACTGTCATGATATTTATAATCGGTATAGAATCCATTGATTACTTAATTAGAAACAAAAACAAAATATTAAATAAAAATTTAGCGCACATTAATATTAATGGCTAAAATATTTACCTGCACTTAGTAATTCAGAAAAAGCACCAAAAAATGAAAAAAGTGCCACTAAATTATTGAGTCCTGTGCCAACAGTAATGTTGATCAGCATTAAAAATTAGGAATGAGCAATAAAGATGAGAAAAGATCTTCGGATACCTAATTGAGACCGGTAAATCTATCAAATAAAGCAACAGCTATTAGTATATGTGCAATTAAATATGGCAGTATTCCGCCAAATTTTGCAATTTGAGCACTAAACTATTCGCATATGTCTTTTAATTTTGTTGATTTTCCCATAAAAACAGTAAAATGAGCAATGGATAAATAAATATCCATTGCTCATTTTACTGTTTTTATGGGAAAATCTAACAAAATTAAAAGACATATGCGAATAGTTTAGTGCTCAAATTACATAATTTGGCGGAAATACTGCCATATTTAATTGCACATATACTAATAGCTGTTGCTTTATTTGACAGATTTACCGGTCACAATTAGATTATCCGAAGATCTTTTCTCATCTTTTATTGCTCATTCCTAATTTTTTAATGCTGATCACATATTATTTGTTAGCACAGGTCCATGATAATTTAATGGCACTTTTTTCATTTTTTATTGCTCAAATCTCTCTTTTAATTGATGATTAATTATGCTGCCAATATTAATGTACATTTTGCTTCCGTTTAAGCGAAGCAGAATGCGCAGAAGGAAACCCAGACTCAGACACATGTGCTATCTGTAGATAGTGGTTCATGACATGCCTGAGATCTTCTCTGATTTTTACTAATTCTGGCTTGCTATTGTCATCTCTCTTAACCAATATTACGCCACCCCTACCCAGCCAAATGTACATTTATCTTCAACAGCTCTTGGGATTCTCTAAGCTCTTTTAGCAATTCTAGAGATAGAGGTGTTAATTCATCGCGCAAGTTACGTCACAGCTTTTCCGCTGACAATAAATTTTTCATCAATAACACTCTCGATAATAGGTTTTCAAATTGGTTTTTCTTATTTAACACTACCTCTTTCGATTCCCTATCACGAAAAATAATTCAGATAGGAATCAAAGAATTGTTAGTTTTTCTATTGACAAACGTGCGCTGGGCAGATGTGACAAACCCAGAGTTTTCGCTCAATCCTATTCAAACGAGACAGGTTACAAGACACATTTTCGTCACGAATTATTGGGATACCTCAAAGTATCGCATTATTTTCTAAGGTGGCTCTATTTGACTTGTCGACATCGGCTTCCATGTCCTGGTAATGTTTTTACGACTTTTTCAAATGATCAAGTTCCTCCTTCAACTTTACATTTTCTACCTTGCGATCTTTAAAACCAGTAACAATATCATCAAACTTAGTAGATAAAAAATCTTGTGATTTTTCAATTGTAGTGTTAATCTGCTTGACTTCACTTCTAACAGAATGCGTTTCCTTAGCAATTGAGGCTGAAATCGTTGCTTTCATTTCTGCAGTAAAGGAAGACATAAGAGAATGAGTACTATTCTGCATTTACACAATTCGCTGGTAGATAACCGGAGCAATCAGATGAACAAATGAAGATGAAATCCTCTCCAAACGACCATTTTAAAAGATCCTGTCTAATATGATCGATTTCCCTCTGATTATCGCTAATAAACTTCATACATTATGCCACTTTTTCTACAGTTTGATGAAACACTTTCAACACCAAATTATACACTCAGCGAAATAAATTTCCGATATTCATAAGATTCCATTATGATTATTTTTCACAAGAAATCATTATGATTTGCATTAATTTACCTTATGAAATATAATCATGTGGAATACATAAAAATATGGAGCAACCTGGATTCGAACCTTGAACGATGGGGAAATGGATCTAGTGACTTGACCACTAGTATATATCAACACATGAAAACAGGAAAGCTTAAAGGCATACAAGAACAACGTCGTAAACCAACAATCAATATGCAACTAGCGATTTGAAATTGGTTCACTGTTGTAGAACCCTTAATCCGAATTACACCTTGAATCCAGCACCTTGCTATACATGTTTGCTCCTTTGTTTTGGTTTGCTGTGTTATTTTGACAGAATATTTAGAGCCAAGAAAAAACCGTATTTGTTCGGGACCTACTGGTCTTCTGAAATAAAACAAAATTCATTCATAAATCAGGCTTATTTCAAAGCATCGTTCATAAGTTGAACCTTATGAAATTGTTAAGATTAATTAGCTGAGTGTATATTTAAGTAATTGCAGCGGAGCTGAAAGCAAGAAAAGATAAACAGAAGCGATAAGTTGGCGCAAAAGAACAACGTTTAACGTAAACAATGGCTAAACCTTTACGAGAGTCAAAAACACTCCCACTAACACTACACTAACAACTTCATCCGAACAAACATTTCTCGAACCGATGCGGGTTTTAGATTGCTAGAATAATTATAATTGATTCCAGTACTGCTGTTATCTATGCACACCTTGTTCGTAGGTGTTGCTCCCGACGTGTTCCGAGTTTGTTCCGTTCCATGTGTTTGTATTGTTATGTTTTGCTCATGTTTCTCACAAATCTCGCTTTGTTTGCCTACACATGCGCACAGCACGGAGTACGCGCGCTCCTCACTCAGGCCATCCGAAATGCCCAGTTTGAAGCAGCAACATCAACACGGGAAGAACAGCACACAATTAAGTGGCAGCAAATAATGTTTATAGATCACGTTGCACGGAATGTATTAACCTCACTTCTTGACAGTTCAGGAGCTTGCTTACAAGGTGTTAGAATTTAAACCGCGCCCAAACGAAATTTTTCATTGGCTTTTTCCGGATTCTGTACGATTAGATCTCACGAAATGATGTAAAATAAGCACTGGTGCCTGTTTTGGCAAGTTTACTTCAATCGCAACAAATTCTGAGCACAAAATCTCAAACCGATCTTACCGAAAATATTCTAAGTTCACGTAAGCAAGCTCCCTGAACTGTCAAAACTGTATTGATGACGCCTCTCGTGCAATGATCTATTAGATTGCATAGGCGACGGAACGAATAAAATGTAAAAATTCCCGCTCACGTATTTTATTTTTTCCATAAAGGAGAACCTGAGAAGTACAGACCTTGACCAATCTGTTGGCTGCTATGCATGGAAGATGAAGCGACGATTTATTTGTGTGCGTGATTTGTTTGTTTTCGTTTACTGAGAAAGATCTCCCATGTGAGCGCACCCGCACACTACGATGATTACGACGGCAACCACAACGATGCTCAGGCTGATGATGATGCTTTGTGGGAGTAGTAGGGAGTGTGTACCGAATTATGAAACGGCAAATGAAAATAATAGCAGTGCTGCCAAAAGGGTCCTGATAAACATATTCCGAAACAAAATCGAATTTAAATTTCGAACTTTTCTGGCTAATACCTCAAATATTTCGACAATAAACAATTCACTAGCAATTATTTTGTGACCTCCCGTCAGCGACGGTTGTTTGAAAACGAAGGGAAACAAACAGCTACCAGCAAACAGTTTTGACATCGTTCGGTGAGAAATGAGAAAGCAACTCGTGAAAATGTTCTCACTCGGGAGAATCTCAACAGCTTTCCTCAAGAGCACAGCTGCGGAACGTTTTAAATGTAGTAAAATGTTAATCCGGTTGATGATGATTTGGCTCGTGACTGAAGCTGTGTTGTCTCGCAATGATCACGAAGGGGATTGATGATGACGCTGACGAACCGAACCGTGTCAATATTTGCTCAATGAGTGAGCGTTTTCTCGTCTATCGGACTAGATCCCACCGACCTTAGATGGCCAGTGCTTGGTGCAGTTTTGAGACGGCTCATTTCTTCTTTATTTGCGAACCGAAAATTGTTCCGTTGAAAATAGAAGTACGCAGTAGGTTCCAGCTTCTGCCGTTTGCGACCCTACTCATGTATCGAAAAGCCCACAAAAATGCCGGATAAAAACAGAAAGAGAAAAACATTTCGCGTCCTTCCTGTGTCTGTTTTTGCCTTGTCTTGCGCCTCTCGTTCGTTTACGACTTGGTTGGTAGATGATTCGCATTCTTCAACGTAAGATTCATCATGGTCGTCGGAGTCTTGTCGTCGGGTCGAGATTCCCTCTCATGTTTTCTGCGACGATGACTGCAAGGGTGTACGTGTGCAAACCGCGTATTTTGGGATGTAGCTTTCCTCCGTTCCTTTTGACAGATACATATCGAAAACCGGAAAACGTGCTCGCCGACACGCACAGCAGACCGCTGACACTGACTGGTTGAATGCCGATGGTCTCATCCTGTTGGAACGACGGTCCAGTTGGCTTAGCCGAAGTTCTCGGAAGGACTCATATAAGCTGAAGGTCTAGGTGAGGAAAAATGTGTCGGGATTTTTTGTTGTTGTTCTTCGAACAGGTAGACTGAGTGCATTTTGAAATGTTAACGTTGGACCAACTAAAAATAACACAAAATAACTCTAGCACAAATTTATTGGTATTATCACAATTGAATTGAAAAACTTAGTTAGCTATCGACTCTACATTGTTTTCCCGAGCAATTTGCGATTAGGGCGAACATGCAAAATGTAATCAAAATATGTTGTTCAATGCAATCCATCATTACTACCACTTTATAATGAGTTTTGAACTTTTTGTCGTGATTGTCCTTTAATTTAATTCATTAAATATTGTTTTCGCAAAGGGCGTAGTGTTATTACAACAGCGAAAAGTGGAAGGTGAAATTTATGGAAATATCACAAAATAGGCTAATAGTATTGGGCGAAACTTTTTTATCCAGTATTTGTGAAGCTAACATTGAAAATAACGTAATCAAACATACTAGCATTGACAGAAAAATGAGTCGGAGTTTTTTTGCTGTTCTTCGAACAGGTAGGCTGAGTGCATTTTGAAATGTTTTGTTGATCTTAACGTTGGACAAAATGACCAACTAAAAATAACGAAAATAACTCCTAGCATAACTTTATTGAAATTATCACAGTTGAATGGAAAAACTTAGTTAACTATCGACTTACATTGTTTCAGAGCAATTTGCGATTAGGCGACATTTAAAATTTAAACAACGTATTTTTTCAATGCATAATTAAGGTGAAACTGGAGGAAGTCCTTTTTCATATGATTTATAGGTTAGGTCAATTATCACTTCACGATTTTTTGACTAAAAATCACAAACAAACAAAACAAACGCTCAAATTGTTAACCAATAGATACTGTACGGAAGCGAACGATTCTTGAAAATTTCCGCCAGAAGTCCTAATAGTATTTGAGGTTTGTGCTGTGTAAAATCAATTTTGTGGTGATATTGAAAGCTTTTAGATCAAAGATGGCGTCGAAAGAAAAGCAAGTGCAAAATGCAATTGTTGCGGTCGCAATGAATCTCCGGATGTGTCAGGTAAGAAAAACGCAAAAATCTGAGTTTTCCTACAAGCACTGTCCATAACGTTCATAAATCTTTCGATACACGTTTGACAACAGCCAGGAAGGCTGGGAGTGGAACAAAACGGATCTCAGGAACCATCAGAAGGACACGAAGGTGAAGCAAATATTGCATAAGAGATCAGATGTTTCGGTACGTACTGTGGCTGTCCTCTACTTTCGTGCATACTTCTATGCACCGGCAAGGCAGTATGTAGTCGTTCGTAAGGTGAAAATTGTACCGAATCGTAATAATAAACAGAATGTGACGCTAAAAACCCGGGCGAATATCGCGAATATTTGACGAAGTTTTTCTGCGTGATAATGGACGAAGAAACTTATATGCTGGAAGACTTTAAGCAGCTTCCCGGAATGTCTTATTATTCTACCAACGGAACGGCGTAGATTATTATTCTACCAACGGAACGGCGTAGAGAAGCATTTCAGGACGAAGAAAAAGGCCAAGTTTTTGAAGAATTTTTTTTTTGGTTAGGCGGGCAATATCCAGCTGTGGTCGAGCAAGCCAAAGCTTCATCGCTACCGGAACGGTAAACAAGGAATTATACCGCGAAGAATGCGCTAAAAGAAGCGATTAGTTACCATTCCTACGCAGACATGACGCTTCCTCGGTATTCTGGCCTGATTTTTGCATCTTGTCACTACGCCGTATGAAGTCGTTCAAGGTAAAAACTGTGGAGTCTATATTGTACCGAAAGAAGTGAATCCACTCCAACTGCCCGGAGTTGCGACCTATCGAGCGGTATTACGCTCTCATGAAGAGAAATCTCTCGATATAAACAACAAGCTACAACTATAGAAAAATTTCGAAAATCTTGGACACAAGCAGCTAAATCGGTTGCATAGAAGTCTTTACAGACCCTAATGGCTGGAGTGAACTCAAAAGTTCGTAGTTTCTTCATGACTAATAATGCACAATTAAATGAATAAACATAAATGCATCTTGGATTGAAGAAACAGCAAATTTGTTTTATTCCAAATTTAATCTGTCCAGATTCTGTCCCGAACAAGCCTTAGCATTGATAGGCTAAGCTAAAAATGAACAAATTTCAATTAGCGAACAAATTTCCATCAGTATTAAAGGAAGAGCTTTTAAGATGGAACACGATCCGTTTTTTAATCGTATGTCATGTATAATTTTTATTTTTCACGGATCCAAAGACATCTTTCGAAAGAAGAACTAAAAGGCTCTAACTTTGCACTGGGAACTTATTATTTATAGTCATGAAAAAAAAGTTATGGCCTATTTTCAAAATCCATCGAAATCCATCGAAAATTGCAATTTCAAAAAATGTATTGTTATATTTCAATTTATTGTTGATTCCATGACATTTCTAATCATAAAAATATCATTCATATGTTTTTAAACGAAAAAAATGTGTTCCATCTTACAAGCCCTAACAGTGTTCCATCTTACAAACATGACGCCATAAACACAAAACATCAAAAAATTGTTTCACTTTACGATTTGTTTGGGAATGCCTTTGGATCATAAAAATACACCAAAATGCTAGCCAACACAAATGTGTACCTTTGATATCGATGGAAATTTCCACTTATTAAGCTAATTAGAAAAAAATTCTATTTTAATTATGCCAACACTTTTGAACATTGAAACCTGGAAAAGCTAAATCAAATGAGTGTATTCACTCCAAAAGCAAATTAAAATTGCAGAATAGTAAAAAATTAGGTTAATACTTTTGTCAGCGCGATAGTGTTGTCGCGGTAAATGCCAAAAGCGGCGCTGTTCAATCTTACAAGCCTTTCCTCTGTATATGCAGAATCAACAGCTAGTTTTGTTTTATGTCTGTATATGCTAGATTGCATTTGAATTTACATACGCAAATCTGAGGATTTCAGATTTGAAATTCTACTTTGAAGCATATTACAATCATTATTTCTTCTTTGTTTATACTCTCCATGTTCACTCTAATTGCATTTTTGCTCAAAAACATCAATTATAATTTCACGTACTGCCATACAGATTTTTATTCAAACAACTCAAATAAACGTAATATTTTCAACTGAAAACGTTGCCTCTATCGATATTTTAGACGTTCCTCTCTCGATCTTTAGAATCAATTCTCATTGTTCATTTCTTTGCAGTTGTAATGCATTGAGAAACACCTAGAACATCATTTCAAACATTCCGCAAGCAACAAAAAGTTGACTATCTACGTACGTATTCTGTATAAATGTATATCTATCGTTCAATTTTTTGAAGCTCCATTTCTCTGCTTTCCGAAACTCAGAAGCAACTTTTCAACCTTGCATTTTTTCTGAAAAAAGAATTTCAAAATCTGCAAACAAAAATTGAAATTCATCTAATGATGATTGCATGTTACATTGTATTGTTTCAGTAGTGGGATGTTTCACATATCAATTAGCTTCTCTTAGTAGCAAATCAAATAATAGTGTAGGTGAACCTTAGGTTTTCCATCATGGATGATTTGCTCGAACTTAGAAGAAATTTATTGATATCCTGAGAATTCTCACTACGAATTTCCTTCGAACAGGATTCCGTTTTTCAATTCTGCCTGGATCGCGTTCGATTTGATGAATTGCGCTAACTGCAGAAGGGACAACTTTCAATAAACCTTAATTCGATTTCTTCAGAGGAAGAGCAGACATTTCAATGAATGCTTGGCTTAGAATAAATAAGTTACGCTCAAGTCATATAATGACATACATCCGGAACAAATATTTGCTCAGCAGGCGAGCAGGCATACACCGACGACGACATACGTTGACGCGCACTTGGCACACTTCCGGGAAACTGCACTACACATAGTTACAAGTTAATTCATTTTTTCTAACTGTATTAGAAGTTTGTACTGAGCTTTAAGCTGAAAAGTCAAAAACTTTGAATCATCATAACATGAAATGTAATAATAATGAAAACAATCATTAAAGATGTACATCAATGAATCTTAAAAGTCATCTCATTCAATGCACGCGAAAATATATTATTTTGTCATATCCGTGACGAGTCACTTTGCTAAGAATTTGTTGCATTTATGATATAAAATACGAATAATTTTAGTTTAAAAGATTAATCTAACAAAATGTTTCCAGTGTACTGGGCAATCTTCGGAAAACTGTCCCGGTTGTATGTAAGAACACTAGAAACGAACAGAAAAACAAATAGTTCATTACTTGAATTTGCCTAATTTTATGAATACTAAGCTTGAGTTCTATATATCGCACAAGAGAGCCTAATTGTAGTATTGTTTTTACTTATAGATTGAAAAA
>JASCZW010001599.1:0-175654 GCA_034211315.2 Aedes japonicus | reverse complement strand
CTCGACTGCTGTTGCTGTTGTTGTTGCAACAATCGACAATTTTTCCGGAAATGTCCGGGTTTCTGGCAGTGGTAACATACTTTCTTCTGCTGCCCTCTGGATTGCATTTTCATCACTTTTTCATCCGAGTTTACTCTTCGTTGCGTGCTGCGTTGATATTCATCCAACAATCTTTGTTTCACAAAGGACACTGTCAAATCTACCTCAGATCGGCTTTCGAGAGTCGCCACCAAGCCACTGTACGAGTCAGGAAGGCTTCTGAGCATCATTGCGACTTTCAACGGGTCTTCCAGAGCTTGTCCGGCACACACAATACGGTCGAAAAGTTCCTTAAGTACAACTACATGTGTTTCATCATCATCGTGTTCACACAAGTTCAGGCTACAGATCCTTTTCCGAAATGGATGTCACAGTAGCCTTTTCGTAGTAGGTTTTTAAATTCTGCCACACGTCTTTGGCCGATTCCGCATCCTTAACCAAACTCAACTGACGGTCTTCGAGACAAATCACAACGGTTGCGTGACACTTTCGGTCTGACCTTTTCCAAGCCTCAGTTACGGGCTCTGGCTTAGCGTTAACCACTACAGACCAGAGATCTTCCCGTTTCAGGAGCATCTGCATTCGAAGTTTCCATGTCTGGTAATTTTGATTACTCAGACGTGCGAACAGAAACTTGTTCTCAGGCATTTTGGCTCTATTCAATCGCACACGACAATTTTCAAAATCACTGAAAGTATATTTTCACTGACCCGGAGTTCGTAAAAATCGATCGAGCAGCTAAGCCGGATGAGCCTGTGTGGATTCACATCAACACACATGAACTTGCTCGATGATGAGCAGCAAACAGCCAAAATGGATGCCACCAATCCACGTGGTGGAACGCTATGTGTGGAACACTTCAGTTCTTTTTACCATTTCTGGGCCCATAATCTGTGGAACAAACCCCAGTAAGTGCGGACAGGTTATGCAGGGAATTGCGACGAGTAGACTATGGACAAACCGGCGAAATAACACTTCGGAATACACGTATGGGTCGAAAGAAGGAACACTTGAAGAAAGCGACTTTATGCTCGTAAGGTTACATGTGGAATTTAAAAACTTTATTTGTTCTCTCTTTCTTCTTTTTACTTACCCTTACCAATCAGACTAAGGTCGGCGTGGCCTCTGCTGTACACAGAAGTTGTCTCCATTCTATTCGGTCCATGGCTGTCACTCGCCAGCCTCGCTGTCTGCGGAGGGTCCGCAGGTCGCCTTCTACTTGATCGATCAACCTTGTTCGTTGCGCGCCTCTTCTTCTTGTACCTATTCGTTCGTTTTCGAGAACCATTTTCACAGGGCTGTCGTCCGACATTCTTACGACATACCCAGCCCATCGTAGTCGACCGATTTTTGCGATGTGTACGATGGGAGGTTCTCCCAGCAACTGGTGCAATTCTTGGTTCATTCGCCTCCTCCACGTTCCGTCTTTCATCTGCGCTCCACCGTAGATGGTACGCAGCACCTTCCGTTCAAAGACAACATGGACGCGTTGGTCCTCCACTAGCAATGTCCATGTTTCGTGGCCGTAGAGAACTACCGATCTAATTAATGTCTTGTAGATGGTCAACTTTGTGGTTCGGCGAACTTTGTTCGATCTTAGCGTCCTTCGGAGTCCGAAGTAGGCACGATTACCAGCCATAATGCGCCTTTTTATTTCTCTGCTGGTGTCGTTATCGGCGGTCACCAATGAGCCCAGATACACGAATCCGTCTACTACCTCGATTTCATCACCGTCGATCTGAACTCGTGCTAGGAGGCTAACATTGTCTTCTCGTGAGCCTCTTCCCTTCATGTATTTTGTTTTCGACGCATTTATCACAAGCCCAATCCTACCAGCTTCAGCCTTAAGTCTGATGTACGTTTCCGCCATCGTCTCAAAGTTACGTGCTACGATATGAACGTCGTCGGTGAAGCCAAATAGTTGGACAGACTTCCTGAAAATCGTGCCACTCGTGTCTATCCCAGCTCTTCGAATCACACCCTCCAGTGCAATGTTAAACAACAAACGCGACAATCCATCACCTTGTCGTAACCCTCTCCAAGATTCGAAGGAACTCGAGAGTGTCCCTGATACTCGGACGACACACATCACTCGATCCATCGTTGCTTTGATCAACCGCATATTTCTTCTTTTTTGCTCCTGCTTTATTTGTCACCGTCGCTGGTACATATCTTCCGGGGATAGGACAGTAAAAGTCGATGAGGAAATATCGCCAAGGGACACGGATAGATGTATTTCAAATTCGATTGCAGCAAGCCGTGCTTCTAAACTTACGTATTGTGTTTTTGCTGCGTCGTTTTCGCGATCAAAAATCAAACAATAATTCATAATTTTACTGCAACTAACAGTGAAAACATTTAATATAGGCGTGCCGTGGGAAAGACGTAGTGAATATAATCGATTCCCTTCCGAAATGTGTGAGTGTCGGTAGTATTTCTACATTTTTTGGTCTGTGCTTCGCCCCCGCACCCGGAAGAAGAGTTACATCAGCTTAGTTTTGTTTATTAGTGGTAGTATTGAGACATCCGGACATAAATGATTAAGTTTAAGTGTTTGTCCGCTTTGTCGCGAGTGAAGCGATAATTATTTGCAGTTTTGAAGTTCGTTATAGAGTCGCTTCATAGCGACATAGATTTGATGAAGTGAAAAAAAGAAGACCAGTGCGTGTAGAAAACGGCCATTTGCTTGTTAGAAGCAGCAAACGAAGACAATGCGCATGCATGCGTGAAAGGCTGCCACATTATTTCAGATGTGTTCACCACGTAGGTTGCATATCTAACGGGCGGCTTGGCAACGTCAATTTTTGCGCTTATTTTGTCACGAGTGCATGAAGCTAATTACGAATCAACGTCGAGAATTTTCATGTTTACGAATGAACAAGCAAATGTAATTGAGGAAGCGGCCATGGGTGAGATGTATTTGACTATAACTATATAACAATAACCTTATTTTTAAATAATATCAAATACGTGCCTAGTTTGGATATTTAACATTTCCAAATCTGGAAGTATGTGCCCTTATCCAAATGATATCGTTATGTTTACATGCGGTGCTTATTGTATGTGAAAGTAACCTCGGAATGGGCGTGACTCTCCAGACATTCTGAAATGGGTTGCTGGATCAGCAGTAGAGCTATCACTTTCTAGCTCTCGGATTAAAGCTGCTTCCAATGATCACTTGAGGGATTGTTGTAAACAGATTTCTTCCATAATACCATTGCCGGCCAATGAGTGTTAGATTGTACACACACACACACTTAGATTTTTTTTGCAGTGTTCGGTGTTTTTTTTTGCCGGACTTTCAACGGCTGAACGTTCGGTAGTCCGATATAAGTTACGTCGCGTTAAAAATATTCTCGTCTTTCCTGTTCCGTTTACTTTAGGTTTCGTTTGCACGTCACGAGTTATACACGAATTCACTAAACTTGATTTCAACTTTAATTTTTTCTTTCTTTATTTTTCTTTTTACGCTTTCCATTCTTAAACTAATAGCTTCATTTCATGACATTTTTATATTCCAGTGATGTGAACCATGCACACTTTTGTGCCTGACCCCAATAGCATTCATATTTTCTGTTGGTTTAAATCGGAATCAAAATTTTAAATAATTATACTGTACATCTCCGATCAACCGGATGTCTGGAGAATAAACCGGAAACAACGTCTAAAATCTTATGGTTATCAAAATGATAACCCTACCTAAATTCAGCGTTTCGTTTACCAAAACGAACCATGCTGCTAACCCTACCCCATATATCCAACATCCCAGTGAGTTCTCGTGGAAGTGCAGAGGTGTTCTCGGCTTCCATCAAAGCGAGGATTACGTCAACATTCTCCTACCCTATCCTTATTTGACCTGCATGCATGCGGCCAGCGTTGGCATTGCTTTTTTAATTCTAGATCGCCAGTTTTTACACATTGAGGATGACTGTTAGTCCCAAAAATCATCTGTTGGTTCTCTGTGTAATTACAGCTGACCTGGCAATAACAGAGTAGCAACCGCAAGCAGTCAATCATGCTCATGCTCATGCTCATGAGGAAATATCGCCAAGGGGCACGACAGTTAACATTTAAGCCCTACTGTCAAACTCGGCAGAGGCAGCGTCATGCTGTGGGGCATCCTAAGCAACTGAGGACCCCTCCGCAGTCACCGGATTTGAACCCCTTTGAGCATTTGTGGTGGAAGGTTTGAATAAAACCAAGAAATCAAAGTAGTATTCTAACAACGGTGACCAGAAAGCTGGTGGAATCGATGCCACGACGCTTGAAGACAGTTCTGGATGAAAAGGTGGTTATACGAAATACTAAAGCACGATTTTCAACGCTGTCCGACATTGTTTAAACTCATTTTCTAGTAGAATCATATACTGTACATTCAATTCTGTAACATCCAAACGAGCGATTTTTACTTTGTTTTGCCAAATACAAATGAATTTGTTGTTGTTTTTGTTGCTTGCATACAAAAGAAAAAGATTGATTCTACCATATGTACAAGTTGTTTGCTTTTATTCACTTATAACCCTGAAAAACTTGGAGATTTCCTAATGAATCACACATGTACGCTCAATTTCGAGACTGACTGTAGATCTTCAGCCTACGTTAAAGATGTTCTCAACAAAATTGCAGCAATAAGTGACCAACCTTCAAATCCTTAACCTATAGTTTCAGTTGAAAAGGTCTTGGAATCTGAAAAAAATAGTTCAATGAAAACTACAGTGTCTACCACATCTCTTGACACCAGCAAACTAATGTCTTCTCTCTTCCACTTTCAGGCTACGACAACACCCTTCACATCGTCCCGGCGCTCTCGATTTGCGACAAATCCACCCACGTAGAGCCCACCTTCAACAGGGACGAAATCACCTCTTTCATCGTACCATTCATCGGTCCCCATGAGTGTCCGAATCCACAGACATGTCCCAACAACTCGCACAATCTGTCATCGGCAGTGCAATCACACCGTTCGTCGATCGGTTCGGAAGTCAGCTCCAAATCGAGCCTCTCGGGGTCCGAACTGGGCGTCGCCCCGGTTCTCAAACGATCCGAGTCCATGCACACCACGCACAAAATAGACGAGATTTTCTCCCTCAATAGCATCTACAATCAGCTTCACGGAAGTGAGCAGCAGACAGCCACGCAGGATCTTATGACGCCGATTGCGATGAAAACGATCGAGAATTTCTTTGCCGAAGGGAAAGATGAGAACGCTTCTGCTGCTGCTGGTGGTGGGGCCATTGAAGTAGACACAAAAGCTTCAACTCCGCAGGAGTGTTTTAGTCAAACGATCAGCTCCAGCATCGGATCGACGGCTTCGGTGTCATGTCCGTATCCGACGTGCTGCAGTTGGTGGGAAACGCTGACGAACGAACCGCGAGCGATTCTCGGATACTCCGACGGGTCCATCTGCGTGGTGGCGTTGACCCCGAATTGTCCCTTTTTAGGAAACACCAACTGCGAGAGAGGATCCATTGAGAAGCTAATCATCTGCCAGGATAATAGCATGGAAACGATCAGTTTGATGATTAACACTTCAACCAAGGAACAGTGGAAGCTGCTGCTGGAGCAAAAATCAATCAAATATACATTTCCTGGTGATATTTCTCCTAGTTCTAGTCAAGAGTTGAAGGCGGAGATGTTGAAGTCGTTGGGAGAAGGCGAAAAACAGGAATCCGGATTGATGGATGACTGGCAGATTGTGCTTTCAATGCCGAAAGAGGGTTCAGGAAGTGGAGTGGAGCCGGGCACCGATAGCGGCGGAGAGAAAGGCTCGAGTCCGAGTGGATCAGAACCGCAGTCTAGTGATGATTTCGAGAAAGTCGAAGGCGAGCCTTCGCCTGAAGAGGGGAAAGTGGACGGGAAGGATCCACAGGGATCGCTGCCGAAACTGTTCCCTGCAGCGAGGGCAAGACTTATGTCGCTGAGAGACCTAGGTGCCAAGAAGATTGGGACACTGAAATTGAAACTGTCGGAGAGTAGAATCAAGGCCAAAGAAAAAGAAAGGATCAAGGAACATGCAGCGAATCTGGCTGTCATGGAATTACCGGGGATGTATCCGGAAATTCTGACCACACCAGCTGGACCGTATTTCGTTGTCCAGTATATGAATGGAAAATACTTGTTGAGTGCACTGCATTCGTACTCGGATACGCTTTCGGTGCACAGTATGGACATCAGTCTGATTCCCCTGCATATCTACAAGGTGCCGAAGCAATGCAAATCCACCGTCCTCACGAGAAATGTTATCTACGTAATGCATCACCTAAGTCTGGGATCGGAGAGAACGACTGAAAGCACAAATTCATCTCCAGATGCCAATACGGAGACGGTTGGAGAGCTTCAGGATCAGCCTCGACGCAATACGGATAGTAGCATTGAAAATCTAGGCAGTAGTCGAAGTCAAACCCAGGTAGAAGACGTCACGACGGAGACTACAAATACAGATACGGTGAATGCCGTGTCTGTAATCAGCTGCCAGATAGCTGCCGTAAAGATGGGAGACGACTGTGATTTCAACGAACATGCTATGCTGGCATTATTCCAGTTTCCCGAAGAAAAGATCCTGGAAATTCATCGCATCAGTCCGCTGGGGGATAGAAGTGAAGCTAAGGATCCCGATGAACTGAGCTTCAATGCTCAGGATGAACCGGGGATGTTCGCTCGATCTTCCAAAAATCAACCGCATCAAACTATCTCAAAATGCAACGAAATCTACGGATGGATAAAAAGTTAGAGACCCACGAAAGCCAAGTGATGGTCGGTGAGTTCCCGAGGGTCGACTTCGATCGAGCGATGATCGTTACGGACAAGAACCTCTACTCGATCGAACTGAACGATACGGCGCGGAATCTGTTCCTCAAGTTAGCACACAAGTCACTCTGGGCGGCTTGCGAAGATTTTTGCAACACTTTCGGACTACCACTGGCAATTTGTGTGGAATATGCCGGCGATGTTCTGCTAAAGCGAAGAAAGATTACCGAAGCGTTGATGACCTACAATGTGGCACGATTGTCTCCGATGAAGACGGCACTGAAGTTGGCTAGCGTGAATGAAAATGGAGCGCTGATGAAGCTGTGCTCAATGGCGCTGAGAAATTCGCACATCATCAACAGCCAGTTTGTTATGCATGACGTGATGAGGCTACTGGTGGATGAGGCACATCTCGGGAACGTCGTTTACGATTCGTTGATGAATGTGAGTATTATCCGTCAAAGGTCCAATTAAATACGATTAAGCAGGACAGCGCCAAACATGTGTTTAAAAATCATGAACAAGAACACATGAAAGGTGTCGACTGGCTTCGTCTATCTTTATAATACTGGGGATACTCTAAAAGTTTGTAAATATGTCTTTTTACGAATAGTTCGGTCAGTTTTCGAGTGCTTATTTCCTATAAGCACAGAGTCGGATTAATGGGTTGGGGGAGGGGTTCGGTCCCCCATATTTTTGTAGCCCCCTCAATGTTTGGACCTTTTATACAGCTGAGAACCCTATTGGAAGACCAAGTTCAGGCCCCAATGATGCTGGTTAAAAAAATAGTGGTGGGTTATATCAGGGATATAACCGCAAGGTTCACGTAGGACCGCTTTGGTTTATAGTAATAAACCATCAAATTTATACGTATCATTGCACATACGGTTGGTTAAAATAGTTCAATAATTTTGCCTTGGACTCTCGCCCCTTCTGATGAATGTTTCTCCATACTGCACTTTCGTGATCTTCATTTTTCTGGGCCATGCTCTTCAACGCTAGTATATTGCACGCGAGATGAACCGAAATGATTTCGTAAGGGACGAACGGCCAGTTTTCAATGGCCCGAAATTTTATCATTGTATTGGGTAGACATATAAACCGGTAACTGTCCGATTGGCCGGTCTTGCATGACTGTCTCCCATGCCATAACCGGGTGGACAAAACCCTGTCCGAACGAACAGCTGCTGAGGCTCGCGTCAAAAACTGAAATCATTTTGGTTCATCTCGCGTGCTATATACAAGTGTTGATGGCATGGCCCTGACTGAAGAGAGGAACGAAAATACAGTCCGAAGCAAAATTCTAAAGAGTTGACGGGTCTCAGTTATAAAATCTAACACCGGCAACAGAGCAAAATAATTTTGCAGCTGAGGGGTGTGGTTATTGCTGTATTTATAATGGAATGAAACTAAATGAAATAAAAAGAAGAAGACAATTTGAACCTTTTGTTATCCGTTTTTTGAGGACCCGGATAGGGAAAAACATATTTTCAACCTGTTCATATGAAGATTTGTGTTGGAGCAAGAGTAGGTCATTTTTGAGTAAAACATTGACCTACCTATACTAAACGCACGCTAATTGTAATTTAAATGTAAACATTTGGTAAGTTTTTCCGATCGTGTATGAATGAAGTCATTGTGTTTAGTGGAACCAGGGTTATTAGCGTTTAAAAACCTCTCACTAAAGCGTAACGCTCTCATAAAATTTTAAAATGAAAGCCGGTATATCAAATAGAAACGTACACAAAGGTTTTTCTTTTGCACGGGAGATACGTTCCACTTTTAGTATGGAACCGTGTTAAAAAAGACTAAATAGAGTTGATAAATTCACATGCTCAAACATTTTATATTGCTTCGATTTTTTTGTATGCGTTTTCTTGCCATGCAATGGCCAAAATACAGTTTTTAAAATTTTGAGTATTTACACCAAAAAATGTGAATTTTTTGAAAAACTGCCATATGATTACTTTTGGCTCAAAACGTAATATATGATTTGTATTAGGTTGATAAGATGTTCCATTCTTGAGTTATCGCCGAAAACAACCCGTGTAAAAAAAAACCGTGCAAAAAAAACCTTAGTGTAGTCCTACGTTAAAAAGAACATTACATAGAAAAACGATTACACAATAGGGAACGTCCATTAATTACGTCACGCAAAAATTAACTTTTTATACCCACCCCCCCTCTCCCCCCCTTGTCACGTTTTTTGTATGGACCATCAAATGTTTTTGAAAGGATCGTCACGTTTTCCCAAAATCCCCCTCCCCCCCTTAATGCGTGACATAATTAATGGACCTTCCCATATCTAATAGTCAAGTCATGACAACAACAAAATTAAAACTATACACTTACTTTAACTCGTGCGTCAATTGCTCCAAAAACGGTGGAAAATCTCCGAAAAAAGTACATTCCGCGTCAGATGGAAGTCAAAAACTGACTCCACCCTATTGAACATTCGCAACAACCCATGGATAGCGCTACTCAACCCATAGTTGGTGCGGCGAAAAGGAAGCGTCGGCATTAAGTTGTTCGCATTGGCCTAGGTAGAACGTTGATGTTGATTGGTTGCGTTGTGGATTGTTTCGCAGCCGGTTCTTCCTTGTAGAGTATCTGCGACAGTTAAGGCTCTACAAACGTGTTTACGGACTCGCAGAGGCTCCAGGTTCACTAATCGACAGCGACTTTCGTAGTTGGGAAGACGAAATGGGTTTCTCCAAGGTAGTCTACGAAGTGCGAGCCGTAGAAAACGACGTTGAATAGATTCGATTCGCTCGGTGCCATTATTATAGTTCGGGCTCCAAACAGCTGAACACTACTCCAGTACTCCAGTGTAGATCGCACGAGAGAACAATAGAGCGATTTTAGGCAGTGGATGTCGCTGAAATTTTTCGCCACCTTGAAAACAAAACCAAGATTTGTTGAAGCTTTATCAACAACAATATGATGCGAATACGTCAGTTTAGAATCCAGCTAAACACCTAGGTCTTTAACGCACTGCATTCGTTCGACGGTCGTGCCGAGAAGATTGATGTTGAAAACAATTGGTTGTTTCTGCCGTGGAAAGGTTATGACTGAGCACTTAGCCGGATCGACCACCAATCGATTTAGAGTACACCAATCAGCAAAAGCATCAATCTGTTCTTGGAGGAAACGGCAGTTGGTTTTTGAGCAGATATGCAGAAAAAATTACAGGTCGTCGGCAAACGACATTAGTGGTCCTCCGATAACAAGATGTACGGCGTTGAAATAAAGAATCAACGGCCCCAGATGGCTGCCCTGCGGTATCCGGGACGTGGCGCAAAAACCTGTTGATTGAATGTCGTCTAAAACATCTGTTAGTAAGAAACCATCTTAAGAGATTACCGCCAACTCATAGCCTGTAAAGTTTAGCGATCGCAATATCGTGGTTCAGCTTGTCGAAAGCTGCTGTTAAATCTATGTAGATCACGTCCGTTTGGCATCGAGCAATCATACTATCAGTGATGTATGTACGTTAGTACAATAGGTTTGTTGTTGTGGAACGCCCAGTTGAAAACCCATGCTGATCGGCACTCAAAAACTGCGCCGAGATTTCCATACGGCCAGTTCGAATAGCTTAGATACGGCGCTTAACGATGTGATTCCCCTGTAGTTATTCACGTCCCGCTTGCTTCCTTTTTTAAATACCGGAAAAATGCCTGCCATTTTCCAGCAAAAAGGAAATATGCCGCTAGAAAGGGACAGCTGGAATATCTGATGAAGTGGATCCAGAAGATAGGCCATATTATGTTTAACAAAATCGGATGGAACACCATCAGGTCCGGGCTTGAACGATGTTTTGAGAAATTATGCAGCGTTCGAGATCGATACAAAATCCACATCAAAGAAGCTGGGTGCTAGATTGGCCAAGGGAACATTTCTCGCGGCAGCGTAAATGGAATGAACGAGAAGTCGCTCGTCTTCAAACACAATAGCAAATTTTGCCGAGAACAGATCGCAAATTTTCTGAGCAGTGCCAGTGGTTTCGCTATTAAAGACCATGGATGATTAGTAGCCTAATTCTTTATTTCGGGTATGATTTAAGTCGCAGTTTAACCACACTCAGATGGCGTTGGAAAAGCACATGACTTAGACGTTTGCATTCGTAGTTGAGTCTGCAATAATGGCGTTTAAGCGACAATGTGCGGTATTTCGTAAATATTTTGAGAGCCGCTCTTCTGGTTTATCTATGCGCACGAAGACCGTTACTCATACAAGAGACACGAGATGCAGTCTGAACGATCCTTTTCACGACGTGCCTGTCAATGACATAAACCAAGACGTGGGAAAAAGTTTGAACGGCGGTAGGATCAAGAATGCTCTGCCAATCTAAATAAGACAGTATATCACCAATACTAAGATAGTCAGCTCTATTGAAGTCATATGATACAGAAAAAGGAGTATCAACGAAGTCTTGCAACCAAATCTTCGATGGTCACTATAAGAGAAGGGTGGTGAGGAACATCCTTAACTAGAGATGACAGGAGCGGTATCTCGGCCACTGACAAAGCAGAGATCTAGAGAACGATTATTTTCATTCACCACATCATTAACTTGGGATAGAGTTGCGGTACTGTAGCTGTTCAGAAGCTGAATTGCCTCTGCATGAAAAGAAGAGCGCTCATGGTCGGGACGGAGGAAACCGCTGTGAGTTGGTGTACATGCAATAACAGCTAGGTTGAAGTCTCCCAAAACAATCACTTCATCATTGAGGGTAGCCCTATCCGAAGCGGCAAAGACAAGAGTCGTCTTAAACTGCACTTGCTCTCAGCCCGGATCTAACTGCAACGAGAACGCTACCGCCGGTCGATTTCCTGCTATTATTTATGTTCCGATCGCAGCGGAATACTTCGTAACTATCTCCAAAAACATAACTTGAAACAGTCCGAGAATCTAACCATGTCTCAGTCAAGACTATAATGTCATAGCAATGATCCATGATCGCTAACCGATAATCATCCATGAGGCCGTTCATTCCACCAACATTCTGGTAGTAGATGACAATATCCGAATTCCGCAGTTGAAGGGTAGTAGCACTGGGAAAGGAAATACCACCAGGGCGGAAAGTGTCCCTTGGTCGACAATACTTGCCGTTACTCGGAATCCGAAAAACCCCATCTCCCAACTCAACCGCAGGGCCGGGACGGCTTCTGGTCGCTGGCAGGAAGGGCTCGACTGCGTTGAGCGGAATATGGGCTTCCTCAAGACTTACTAACGTTGATCGAAGCTGGCTAGGAGATGAACTGAAAACGACGAACAAATCAGGTAACGAAATGTCCGAAAACACAGCGTGCTTGCCTGTAGTAGAAGTTTGGAAGATCCCGTCTCTCAACTCAAACGCAGGGCCGCCGACTGTTGGATGCGGGCAGGAAGAGCTCGACTGCTATGAGAGGGGTAGGGACTTCCTTTGAACATGTGGCAAGTGTGCGTCCCGGTGTTGAGCTGGTTCGGTGAAAGTTTATTTCATTAATACGATCATTTCGGTCCGAAGGCTCAGCGTATCGTTGAATTTCGGTCATTTCATGCTGGAAACTGTTGTGGGTGGCAGCATTGTGAAACTCGATGCTGAAAAGGTTGACACAGCCAGAGACAGCGCTGGAAAACGGAAGGTGATCAGGCAATGAATTGTTACTAACAGAAGTATACTTGCCTGAAAGTGGAGGTTAGGAAACCCCACTTTCAATCCCGACCGCAAGGCCAGAACGACTCTGAAGACAGGAAACAACGTCATTTTGACTATAGATAACACCAAGCGCGACTGGGTCAGGTGGCTTAGAGCCTCCGAAAATGCGACAGGTGGTGTGTTATGGTTTACGATATTCCAAGTAACAACTCGGCATCAGACTTTGAATCAGCAGGCTGGAACAAGTCCGGAGATTAGAGTCGGGAACTGGGAAGAACCCGGTTGTGAAATTGTGATGGTCGGTGTATCCGAACGAGGTAACCACATGTTTTTTTTTTTGCATTCAGGGCGACTTCATGTAGTTTTACAGCCATTCCGGCAGAGCAACGATATGAAGCTCAGAACCTTTCTTCCCAAGCGAAACAACCTTAATTGAGTCGCCGCACTGCACGTTCGTTTTGACGTTTTGATTGCGTCCGGTTTCACACTAGGGTAGATGCGAGAGAAGTATAGCCAGAACATCTCAGAAGGTTCGGGAACGGTAAGCACAGTGGAATCAGTAGCCTCTTTAGTCTCCATCAATAAGAGGTTTGCTGATTGACATACCATCTTCATGTCGCCGTTTCAATGGTGGCTGACGAGAGAGATTTCCAGGATCTAGAATTGCAAGTGTAGATGGCGTGATTTTTTCTTGTTAATTGGTCAATCTTTTCTCTTTGCTTAGCCATTTCATTCCTGATTTCTGCATTCGCGATTTCCTGCTTTTCAGTAATGAAATTGATTACACTATCGAAAGACGAGACTGCTGACTTGAATCTGGCACATTTTATCAATTTAACGCAATCGTCGCACATCCAAAACAAGTTCGGACATGAATGGATAACATTCACAAAGGCTTTGTTCAGCTTTATACTTGCACACCTCAGATGAACCATCCGGTCGCAAATGGCCATGTAAGAGACGTACTCGTCGTCGCCTTTTACAGGTTCAGCGCATTTGTCACAAGCTGAACTAATTATAGATTTAATAGAAATTCACTGATTTCACAACGTAAAATATGCACATTAATGATGAATTGGCACGGTGAACCGCTGACAACTGCGGACACAACCGAAAAAAGTATGTTTTTTCTTCGTGTAGATTTGCTACTACACTGAACCCAAACATCCTCCTTTGATCGAATGAGCTCTCCGTCGGTTGATATCGAAACATTGAAATCGCATTTGCGAATGATAGATGCGGAGGACAATTTTCTATAAACCAGATGATTATCCTTCTATTGTTTGACAGCAAATAATACACGATATGAATCGACCTCCCGTTCAAATTCGAATGCACGCTGTATGAAAAATCGTCATCCCAAAGTGGAATGCGTATTTCATTGGAAAAGCCCTATAACCACAGAGAACAGAGATCCTCGAACAATTTTTTCCACTTTACTGTATAAGTTTAGACTTCACCAAGCTATAATTGACAGGCTATCAAATCCAGGTGCCTGGCAACCCTGGCCTGGCCAGTATTGTCTACATACAATGGATCTTTTGAAGTTTGGATATTTGTGATGTTAACTACAGGAAAATTACTGTCCGTCAGGTCCCTGATCAAATCTCGAGCAAGTGGCGCCATCAACATACGATTCACCAAAACTAACGCATACGCTCAAAATAGCGGTTACAGAAATTCACACACTGCGGGCACTCTAGCTTCGATGTCTGTCCTCTGTGCTCTAACGCAAATCATTTGAAATGAGGATGACAAACATTCCGTTTTACATCATTCAAAAACCTATAAATCAGAACTGGTACCATCACGAATAAAGCATCAAAACCCGCTCACTTCCTTCGGAGTCACGAAAAAATATTTCCAGCTCCACTATTTTTTGTGCTTCCGTTGCAATCTATACTCAACGGTAAAGGAAGTGTAATGTGAAATAATTTTATGTCGTTGAATTGTTTCAAATTATTCATTAATCGATAATGATCTACACAGTTTTGAAACAAACATCATACTAAATTTGATTGATTGTCATACGAAACATGAATGATCGTCATACGGAACTAACAATAAGTCAATCATCCGATTTCCGAATGCTTTTCGTTGAAGGGCGGAAGCGCACTACTTTTCAAACGATCTTGGGATGATGTTTGGGTTCAGTGTGTATGGACCGATGGAGGTGGATTCAGCAATGTGTCTGATCACGATTAAACACGCTCGTTTGTAATTACTCAAAACTGAGTAGAAAACGACTCAGTTCTGTTAAAAGTGGAACTACCCTAATTAGAGTAATTGAAGGGTTACTCTTTGTTGATTAACTACACGCTAAGATCAGATTACCGAAAATACGGTTTCAATTTTACCGAAAATTAGGTTTTGGTAGCAAAACCTAAAGTATCGGTATAATCTACCAAAACAAAACGTTTGATTTTACTTAGTTCTTCAGTAAAGTGGATTTACAGATTTTATCGTTATATTTTACCTAAATTTGGTTAAAAATGCTCTCATTGAGTTGCTAGCATTTTCGGTAAAAATTACCGTACAAAAATAAGTAAATATAAATGTTTTTCCCGGTTTTCCAGCAATACTGAAATTTCGGTAATCCATGTTTACCGATAATTTCAGTATGTGCACTTTTGTACGATTTTCGGTATTTTATGCCGAATTTTTGGTATTTTATGCCGAATTTCTTGTCTTAGCGTGTACACCTTTCAAAATGACAGTAAACTTTACTCAGTCACACTTGTTTGTATTTTTACTGAACTGAGTAGAAAACTACTCAGTTTTGTTGAAACTTGCACTACCCGAATAAGAGTAACTTTAGAGTTACTCGTTTATGATTAACTAAGTCACTTGTCAAAATTTAAGTAAACATTATTGAGTATCTAATTCTATTTTTTATTTTGTTTTAAAGAGATCATTAATTGTTTCCGATAACTGCCCAGTCGAAACGGAAGTGTCGAAATACTTTAAATTTGTAATTCTATGGATCGATTGTAATTCATGCATTGAATTCGGCACTTCGACGTAAAAATGATTGTTGATTACAACATACAGCCATCTTGCAAACTTTTGATCGACTGAACCTTGGACTGAACCACGTTTTTCGCTTTTGACTGCTTCATTTTAATTACTCTATTTTTATAAGTACAGCGCTTTTACAATCAGAGTAGCATTTACTCAGTTTCCTTATTTCAAGTTACTCAGTTTTTGACATTTAGCATGGAAATACGAAACTGAGTGAAAGTTACTCTATTTAGAGTAGATCTGAACGAGCGTGTGTACGATGTTTACTTCATAGATCGTGTGTCGTTCGTAAAACTACACGAAAACGCTTATAGCTAAATATTCAGAATGAGTTAAAATATAACAGTTTTATTCCAAATTTACTCTGTCCAGACTTTGTCCCGAACAAGCATTATTCTTCCTATTGTTGCATTCCTCTGCGTGAATGCATAAAAATACTATACTTCTTAATTGGAAGAAACAGTATTTGTGTAAAGAAATCCCTGCAGAGTGTTTCTCCCGAAATTTGTTGAGGTAATCTTTTGCGGAGACTTTGAAACAAACACGAATTACTTCAATCGATTATTAAAGTAATTTCTGGAGGAGAAATATAATGTTAAATCCTTGCAGTCATTCTAAATCAAATTTAAAAAATAATTCGCTACAAGAATTCCCCTAGCAGTAAAAAAATTCTGAATAAAGAATTAAATATCTGAGATTATGGAGTTATAGAAGGTTTTCTCTAACAGTTCTGGATATTCTTCAAGAAATGCTTCAGGAATTGCCTAATAGTTTTGTGTGGTTCTTTCAGGTATCACTCTAGGACACATCTGTCGTCTGCCACTGATGTGCCAGAGGTCGATTGTTTTCTTTTTGCTTCCCATGGGCCTAAAACAGCACACTGAAAGTAGAAATGGTGAAAAGTGTTCTAACATGTAATCATTTTTTAATTTGCGGTCTACACTCTTCACATACAGATATTTGTATGAAAACAATGAAAAGAATATCTGTGATAAATCTTTGCGCAGGTTCCAACCTCATTGTATAGCCCCGCAGTGGAAGCAGCGTTATTGCCGCAGTAGCGTTGGCCATGTGTCCCATCTGCATGCAGTTTTGGCCGATCATGACCCGAGGTACAAACAACCACACAGGTAGCCGAAGTTGCAGCCAATGAAGTGCGGAAGGGCAGAACCAGAAAAGGTCACCCAAAACGAGTCTGTGGGGGTAACTTTTTGTTTACCTCGCTGTGTGATACTTTTCCCAATGTTCCATATCTAGTTCCTGTAGTGAGGAAGCAGGGGTTATTGAATCGGCCAACCGCCTGCTTCACAAGATCTCAGGTTCAACTCGCCTAAGCAACCACTCTGGGATATCACTAGATATTCAAATGTAAAATGCTGGGTCCGGCTTTTAAGAGAAAGCCTAGCTTCAGGTTAGAGACAACAACACAAAGCTTATTAAATTTGTACTGTGAAATCGCTTCGTCAAATCAGTAGTTAATCGATAGACATTCAAAATTAAACAATTTTGGGCTAAAAATGGACAACCCATGGACCGGCCGAGTCAATTGGATACGATTGCGGTCGAAATTTTGTTTGTGCCTATCCATCTTCAGGTGGCAAAGGTAGCTCTTCTGACAGAGAGCCCGAGCAGGAACGAATAACTTGATAACTGGCCTTGGTATTTAAGAGCTCAGCTCAGAGCTTAAGAGTTAAATGACCGGAAGATCTCCATAAAATTGTTCCCACAATGTTATGCGAATACCAAATTGTGGTAAGACAATACCAAAATAGTACCTTTCAGATATTCCAAGGTAGTTGAAATAACAAATTTTGTTATTCGAGAGATATTTTGCTTGCAGTTCTAAGGTATTTTGTTCAGGTATTTTACCTCTTAATCTGAGCTCTTTAATATCAAAACCAGTTATCAAGATCAAAAATAGGTATTCATATGTTGTTGTCTCCTGCTCGGGCGTCCATGTCGATGAAAAATCTTCGACATGCACGGTTCGCCTTACTCGTGCGAGCGCTAAACGCACCCCTACCAAGGCAGATTATAACTACCCACCAATACACAATACACTTGAACTAAACACTAAACAAATAAGAGGAGAAAGGAGAGGGGAGAGAGAGAGAGAGAGAGAGAGAGAGAGAGAGAGAGAGAGAGAGAGAGTATAGAGGAGAGGCAGAGAGACGGACGTATGCGTGAGCCGTACCTGCCGTGCTGTACGTGGGTGAACGGCAATGACTTCTATATAAGGTCTGGGGCAGCACTACTTGCTTGTTATTGGAAGGCAAAAATAATGTAAAAATTGTTGAGCCGAGGAGTGATGACGAAACACTATTGAACTTTCTATTGGCGGGCATAGGTTCAGACAAAAAATATCCATTCAAAAGTTTATTATGAATGCTGAATTGTGGAAATAATCATGACACAAATGCCATTTATTGAGCAGAAGCATTTCCTCCCGATAACATGGATCATTTATGGTAAATTTAACTGAAGTAATTGTATTTTAGCCACACGAAAACTTTCAAACGCTGGGACTTGACAATCGAGTAGCGATATAGAGCCAATTTTCCATCACCGGTAGACTGGAATTGGTTGACAAATTAAGTTTTATATCGCATACAATAAACAATCACGGAACGAACGAGATCAAAATAAATAGTATGACGTAGCACTTTCTGAGCTGTTGTGTAGAGTGCGCAAGGAGTGTAGTGGTATTTTGTAAATTTTGCTCATTTCACTAATATTGTTGTGGCTACTGGGCCAGACCTTATATAAACGTCATTGGGTGAACGGTTGAGTTCGATCGCCTTCGTGTGCACTCACTCAGCGATGTCGGATGACCGTTCTAGATGTAGTTGTGGATATTGAGCTGGTTTGCGTTTCCACTTGGAGATAAATTGTGAATTGGCTTGTTATTTTGCCTTTAAGCCCTTGATTATTTTTCTCGTTTTCACTGGAAAATTTCACTTTCATCTTTAAAAATAACTCAATTTCCATTCACAGCTGAAGTGAATCGACTTTAAAAAAAAAAAAATAATTTCGAAAGACCGAATTGCAAGTGAACTTCCAAAATAACGGAGTGCGGGATAGAACGTACTTTACTGTACTGTACACTGTACTGAGCGGAGTAATGTCATGTAAGTTATCATTGTATGTTTTTAATGTCTTGTAAATTTCAGAACAGACGCAAATTTCCGTCTAACGGGATGCTCCTTTTAAAGGCTGTCCACGTTAGATTTTGGACTCTATTCTTTCAGTGTAGATTTTGAATTATTACACGGATCGCTGAACCGTTCCTTTTATATGGCAGCTGAAACTCGCCACTTTATTTTGTGGTACAATATGTTTACATTCTTGTTACATTCAGTAAAATTGCGTCGAAACAAGTGGAAATGCACAAACGCATTTTGTACGCACGGCAGCAAAATCCGAATTTATCGGTACGCGAGCTCGCTAAGACACTAAAACTACCAGAAAGTACCGTGTTTTGTGTTTGAAAATCATTTGAACAGCGCTTGACTATGGATTGGTCGGTCGGAAATGGAACAAATCGAAAAGTATGTTCCCAACAAATGGACACGAAGGTGGTAGTCATTATTGAGATAAATCCCAATCAAAAAGTAAAGCAGAGTTAAGGACTGTAGGCGTACTAAGTGAAAAACGTGCCCAACCGTGATGACAAGCAAAATTTTACAGCAAAAAGTCGGGCTAATGAGCCTTACACCAATTGTTTGCGAACATTTTCTTGTATCATCATGGACGACGAAACAACAGCTTCCGGGTCTGGCTTTTATACCTACCACAATGCAAAGGAATGCTGTTGCCGGGTATTGGTGGACAAAAAAGGTGTCCAAATTCTCGAAGAAGTATTTGGTTTGGCGAGGCCATATGTAGTTGTGGTCGAAAATCTAAACGTTTCGTCTCTACCGGCACTATCAATAAAGATGTATAAAGAAGCAGAATGTCTGCAAAAGCGGTTGCTACCGTTTATCAGAAGCCACGACTCTAGAGCTCTCTTAAGGTCTGTATCCGCAATAATCCGGACACCTAAAAACATGAATAAAACATAAATTTCGCATTATGCGTTGTGTCGCATTATGTGGGATGTGTTTTAACAATTCGAGAAGACAAAACATAGTTATTCGGTATTTGCATAAAATGTTCGAACTTTGCGCTTAACTCCGTCCATTAGGGTATGTACAGACTTCAGAAATCGTAGAAGCCGTCTTTGTCCAAATTTGCGGGAAGTGTTTGATGTCTTTGATTCCTTGCTTCTTTCCTTAAAGCTTCCGCTTCATCAGAGTCCAATATCTCTCGATTGGTCGTAGCTCTGGGGGCAATTTGGCGGGTTTGAGGTTTTTGGTACAATGTTCACTTGATTTGCTTGGTACCACTCCATCACAGTTTTAGCATAGTGGCATGATGCCAAATCGGGCCAGAACAAAGGTTTCTCTTTGTGACTTTTGATGAAGGGTAGCAATCGCTTCTGCAGACACTCTTTCTGATAGATCTCCTTGTTGATTGTGCCTGTAGTGACGAAAGATTTACTCTTTTTGCCACACAAGGTATTTTTTGGGAAATTTCGATGCCTTCTTCGTTCTGAAATGCTCAGCTGTAGCATTTCTGGCCATAGCAGAGTGAAATGCCAGCCCTGGAAGCTGCTTGAAATCCTCCAGTAAGTTTCATCGTCCATAACAACGCATGAAAACTTTGTCAAATATTCGCAGTACAAACGTCGAGCCCGTGATTTTGCTGCCAAGTTCTGTTTGTCGTTCCGATTTGGAACTGTTTTTAGTTTATACGACTTAAGTCCCAAACGTTGTTTGATTTTGTGACAAAACCAGGCGACATCCCTATTTTACGAGCCACCGTTCGAATGGAGAGATTTGGGTTTTTCGTTAATATCCCTTTCACCTTTCAGCCAAAGACAGGATCAGTGCGTCCAATGTTTTTGTCACTTCTCGGTTTCTCTCCACCGTCAACGTCCCGAAAATGATTTGAACACATCGTGAACAGTGGATTTTGGCAAATCCAATGTTTTTGCAAGGCCCCGTATTGACAAGTCAGAATTTGCCGTACGCCCATACAAAATTCGCTCGTGTTCTTGTTTTTCTTTCGTCGCCATCTTGAATACTAAACATGAAATGTAAACATCAATCATAGTCTTTTTCATCATAGACTCTCAGCTATACCACAGTGAAATTTTTCATTCCTACGTGCAATATTTCAAAAGTTTCAATGATTTGAAGGTGTTCGGATTAATGTTTTACAGATTTTATGACTTGATTCGGCCTTTAGTCACTATGCAAAATCCGTCCTCAAATACGTGTCTAAGACAGCCAATCCACTAAACTATCCAGAACTTCGTTCAATAGAAAAATGCTGGGCTGTAGTTAAGCGGAAACTCTTCGAAACTAAGAAGAAAGCAAATGGTACCGATGATTGCAAGAAAAGATGGAGAATCGTCAGAAAGTTCAAAAATTTCACAGAAAGAAGGATTAACATCTTAATCAACTGTTTCTAATATATCTCTAATATTTGGAAAGAAACAACCGGCTGTGTTGAATTATGGGTACATTTTTTTGCTGCTATTATTTTGGTGTCCGAAATTTAACCGGAACAGGCTTTATGTACATTCTAGTACACTTAAATTCAACGATTTCTTATATGAAATCTTCGTAACCTGGCGTCGGTACTAACGTTTATTGCGTGCCCCTCCAGTTAAAAAAACAGTAATCTGCTGACCTACCTTAATTTGGCTTAAGGAACTTTAAATCAATTGTAAAATGTATTCGAAGCTACTTATTTGATGTTCGGCTTCTTTTTTGTCCATCGACCTTTGGACGTCCACGAAACAAATGTGACAAATTTAGTTTTTTCTTTTCGTTGGGACTTTTGGACATCCGGAAAACAAATGTGACAAAATTAGATGCTTTTCACTGCGAGCAGGTGGTGAACAAAATAACTTTCTTCTTATGTATACACTACCGAAAAGTCATGCAAAGCAATAGCAAGCGTCGTTTAGAACAACGAAAATAAATTCAATTGAACACACATTTAGTGGAGCAAATTTCACACGAAATCCTTGATTCGTTCTCTGATTTCTATCAAAAGGAAATGTATAAAATTAATATTTTCTAAGTGTGTAAACCCAAACAAATGGTCTCGTGAGAAATGAACAGCTTTTAAGAGAAACTAAAACCCGCTTCGAACGAACACGTCAGGTCCATATCCGGCTTGTTGAAGCATCCTAAGTTTAGCGCCACCTTCGAGCGCTACGTGGCAAATGTAACCACTCCCACCACTTTCGGGCTGCTGGGATGAGTGGAAAAAGAGCACCAGGATGAGAAGGAAATTACTATAGATTTATCTTCCTTAGTCTCATCTTCGGATATCATTTTTCCTCGTTTTATTACCCCTGAGAGTACCTGCCTCTTAGCACGTTAGTTTGGCTAGGGTGACCCCGGGAAAAAATCTAACTAGCGTTTCGATGCCAACTTTCTTCTCGGGACGACCCCGCCGAACCTGTCTTCTGTTGAAATCACTCCGAACCGACCTAGCCAGCCAGCTGATGAAGGTGATATTTTATGCGGTAAATTACGGGTTATTTTCTCCGGCACGAAAGTCCTGTCCTGTCTCGGTAGAACAAATGAGAGCTAGGCCGTCGCCTTCAAACGGAAATTTCACCATTTTGGAACGAATCATCACACAGCACGAAACGGCCACCATCAGCGGATCACCCGGAGTTACGTATGTTCAAAAGGTGACATAATTTTCTTCCTGTTCCGACCCCCTCCTTCGCGGCAAGAGGAGGCAAGACAAATCCAGCTGGACCAACAACACGAACCACTTGAGTACGTGACTTGAGCCCGTAAATCACCCCATTCTCCATTAAACCTCGCTGCTTGATGATTTGTACGTACAAAGTTGGTAGACGGCGGCGAGTCTTGTTCCGCAGCCGAAAAAAAAAGATCCGGAATCCACGTGTCCAGTGAATGCCTGAAAATCAATCAGTGAAATATTTTGCATACCACATTTACACAGTCTGAACCCCCCATCCCCCCGCGTCGCGTCGTTTAGTGAGTGTATTTTCGATTCAAATATGCACTCATCTTGCATCATCGACGGGATGCATATTTTTGGAGTTAACTAGCTGGCGCTATGAATGAACTGGCTGTAACCGATAGCTTAGGCTGGTTCGAATGGCGTGGAAATAAATCTCACCCCGTTCGAACCCGGGACCAGCCTGCTGCACCTGAATATGATAACCGAACTATGTGACATAAGCCGTGCACATTTCCGTGCAACAGAGCAACGGTATTCGCTCGGGTTTGGCCGGTTGGGCTGACCAAAATGCAATCGATGATGATGGTGGTGGTGGCGATGACTATGCTGACGTTGATGCACCAACCATCAATCCCCCCCCCCCCCTCCCTTCGGGAGGATGGGTACGGTGGATTATTCGCATCGATATGGAAATGATAAGAATTTCAATTAAGTGACCGGATTTTTAGGTTCGGGATCAATGGCGTTCGATGTTCTTTTTTCACTCGTTTTGACACGCTTACATTGTGTACAAAGTATGCATCATTGGTGGATCGATTTTTAGGAAATTGAGCATTCAGTTATGGGAGCTTGTCTCGGTGGCATTTTGAGTCAGGAGGCATTTTAGAAGCCTATAGAAACATAATGGTTCTACATTCTGCGTGAATAAGAAGGGGACATGTAACTAATAAAGAGTTGGCAATGTTGCCTATCTGCTCTAATCGATTTGATAGAAGTTATTTTTCCTTTAATATAACTATCATTTATCTATCGGAAATGACACTAGATGCTGGAAGGAGTCACAACTTTTTTGAAAACTGGATAAAATTTAATTTGGCAGTTATGCTTCTCACCCCAGCTCCAGCCAAGCCTACTTCACTTTTGAGCAATTTCAACACTCAATTTCAGTACACAGTTATACAGTCATTCCATTGCGTCAGATCAAGGATCGTGCCTTGCGGAACTCTCGCTGAAATGCTGATTGAACGCTGGTCTATATTACCTACCTACTTCAAATTACTTATTACATCCAGGCGGACACAGCCTGCTCCACTGGTCTCCTCAACCTTACTCAATCCATGGTTGCTGATCTTCAGTTTGCTGGACCACCAAATCTTGCAAGATCTTGTCACCTTGAGCGTTGATCGCCTCTGCGTCGTGTCCTAGAAGGATTTACGATGAACACTATTTTGCTCAGGCTGTTATCCGGCAACCCAATGCAATGCCCAGCCCATCGCATCTTGCCAGCCTTTGCCACTCTCTGAATGCTGGGTTCTAAGTTGCGCTAGATCGTGGTACATTCTTCACCACCACAATCGAAAACACCAGCAATTCTTGCCAGGTATGTAGTGGATGCCATCGCCATTTTGAATGCCCGGAGTTACATAAGCTGTCAGCTGCTCAGTGAAATGAGAATGTGAAGGAGTTGGGAATCGGTTTCAACTGCCATCGACCTGGTCATCGATCCATCGATTGCTCGTAAAAAAAAACATGCTCCCGCTGCCATAGAAAACACCACTCTCTGTTGCATGACGAATTAGTTCACCAGCCAACACGCAAAGAACCAGCCTGCCAAACCTCTTCCGACACCTGCACATTGGCACAATTCTGAAAACAGACGGTCGAAAACCTTTTTCACCCTTTTGTCATCATTTTATCGAATAGGTGTCTTCAGAAGAACAAATGTGCGAAATAGTCGGTACATGCTAAAAATAAACCCAACAGCGACTGATAATTTCTCACTCATGTTAGGCAATTTTGGGAGACGGACAAATCGCTAGAGCCAGAAAAAAGCAATAGGTAGTGATATAAGAACCCGATCGGTTGCAGATAACCTTTTACCAGTCAAGGGGGTATCCTCCCCCTTGCCTTCCCTGCATTGGGTAGTATGGTAAAGGGTTATTTTGCCTGATCGGATACTACCGTTCAATGCCCTTCGCTCGTGTTCAAACTTGTATCTTTCAATTTCAAAGCCTGCCGTTACCCTATACGGAACTATGAATACACTTTCTCTTCATGTCTATTCGTTCTAGCAATAAATTACCGTCCACTCCTTGAGCTTCATGCGAAATTATCTGCTCCTGACAAACTTCATCAAAGATCGTTACTCCGCGCATGGAAATACAAAAACTACTTATCAGCAAGTGTTAAAACACGCCTGAACCTTCATAAGGGCTTAACTACACTTTGCAAATTTTAACTTTTTCCAGCTATGAAACGACGGGCATTATTGTCTTATGGACATATTTGCTGAACAAGTTTTTTTTTTCTCTTATATTAAAGAGACTTTTAGCCTCCTGGGCCAGTTCAGTCTCCTTATGCTGAACAAAGTAACTTTTTAAGAAAAAGTTGCTACTAGACACCTAAGTTTTCTAGAGCCAGGCAACTGCAGAGATATACTTGGTTTTTCTTTCAGTACTTTCTTTAAAAATCGGTTTTTTGAGATAATTGGTACTTTGTCCAAATTTGACGATTTTTAATATGCCTTAAGAAATTGCACGAATTATTAAAATACACATTTTTGCTGAACACATCAATGCTCCCTGGTGACCACATTTTGATGTATGGTGATTCATGTGTATGTGTGATACAAAAATGAGGAATCGCCTTAATGAAATATCACACATTATGCTAATAAACAGTGTCCTACAATTCCATTTTTTTTTTGGTTTTGCTTTTACTTTTTCGACAAAAAAGGACCTCCTTTATGGAAAGCAATTTGACAACCCTGATGAAATATCACATATTAAATGACAACAATGATCTACGATGACGCAGGAGATGTGTAAATACTGTTGTCTTCACTATTTAATTCAAATTCTCTGTTATTTTTTAAAGCACCACCCTAATGGAATAAAAGTGAGCAAACACTAATGAAATAATCATGAACCTAGTAAAGAGGATGGCGCTAGGATGACGATAGAGATGTTAAAATAATATTGCTTCCAATGTCCCATTCAAATTCTGATTTTTTATGTTTATTTTTTTAATTTTTGACATAAATGACGACTTAAGGAAAACAAGTGGGCCATCCTAACGGAACATCACATATTACATGCTGACAGTGGTTTATTTTTATTTAAGAGATGTGTCAATACTGATATCTTCTATATTCCATTCAAATTAGATTGTACGTCATTTTCCGAAATTTCATTTTCAGGCACCCATTTCCAGAAAAGTTAATCTATAATAAAGAAAAGAATCGAAAACGTACTGCAGAGTGAGTCAGAAATATGTGGAAAGAAAAGCAAATAGTTGTTTGTATAATGAGCAAATATTTGCCTGAGGTTGGATAGATCAGTGTGTTTGAAAGAACATGTTCAAGCGTTGGTGAAGAAGAGCCGAATAAATGGTATAGGAGCTATAAATGGTTCTCTATCAAATATTGTTTGTACTTTTAGATATGAAAAGAGAAAATACACTTTTATGGGAGATTTACCTTCTTTTAAAACATGAGCTGTTCTTTTCAAATGAATTTGATGCGAATGAAAAAGAAGAAAAGTCTGAACATCACGATACCTCTGCTGCTTACTTTTGCAGAACATATAGGAAATAAACATATCGAACAAATATCATGATTATTAATTTTATAATATAGCATATGAAGTTATATAAATGAGGTTATATTTATGTAACGTAAATTAGGCTTTGTACAAATTCTTAAGAAAATTTTTTTGCTAAATATTAAGTTTCCGGGATTTGAGCTCTTCCGGAAAATGTTTTTATCCTGGGAAACGACTTTCCGGAAGCGGCAGATTTTCCGGGAACGAATTTCCGGGAAATCAACTCACGGAGAAATTAAATTCCGGAAATGACGTACAATCAAAATACTACCACTCGGTTTGTCTCCCATCGCAATAAAATAGAATAAAAGCTTAACTGTTTTCAAATCAACGATACGTCGTGCATTCATTATGTTGTTAAATATGAAATACACAAAAGTTGTTTTTACACGGGGGATACGTTCCACTTTTCACCTATATGAGACTACTATCGTAATTTTTTGAAAAACCGCCACATAGGTCATATTTTTGCCCAAAACGTAGACTGTCATTCGAATCAGGTCGATCAGTTGTTCTGTTCTGGAGTTATAGCCGAAAACAAACGTATAAAAAGAGCTTCATGTAAGTAGAAAGTAAAATGTTTCGAAAATTGTTCAGGTGTTAGTTTGGTATTTACCTTTAGAACGAACACTCATCGGGTCAAACCGGCCCTACACAACGAATATCATGGTTGCTGGAATTTTTCAAAAAAGCAAAATATTAACACTAACATATTTACTTTTTTCAGTCATAAAAGATTTATTTAATTCAACATCCTTACGGTAACTTTCAAATACTTCCGATCCGACGGATGTAGCGTAATTCTATGCAAAAATTCAAACACCTTTGTTGCTGATATAATCGCGGCGGCTTGTAGTTTGTTGCTAAACAATTTTTTGTTTGTTTAAAAGTTAAATTTAAAGTATATCTAAAACGGTAATGCGAAAGAAGCTATTTTATTCATTTTTTTGGTTATAATGAGAAGAGTCTGCTTTGCGCACCGGCTGTGAAAGGTTGTGTCGATTCTTTGTTGCGCACTATTCTATTATCAGGCATAGCGCATTATCTATTGTTCAGCGGCGCGATTGTTCGAGTGAGCGAAAAAAATAGAACAATAAAGTTGCGGTCAGGTGATATATGTTGGTTGCTGTGGGTGTAGATCGTGATTGATTTTGGTTCACCATAGTCGCCGAATCACCATATTAAGGATTTCCTTGTTTTCCCAATGAAAATAGTGAGATATGATTGTGATTGTACTGTGATCGAGTGGTTTGAGTCATTATTAATTAGCTAGTTAATTACGACCTATATAATTAGTTCACCATATGCGTCGTATCACCTTGATGTCGGTTTTGTTATCGGGCATAGCGCGTTATCTATTGTTTCGGTCATTTATTGTTTGGTGGCGTGAGTGCGTGTTCGATGCTTTGTTGCGAACTGCCTTTACTATCGGGCATAGCTCGGTATCTATTTTTTTCGAAGAAGTTGTGTGCGCTCTCGATCTGAACAAGCCGCTTGGTACAAAAAGAGTGTTCGTTCTGTTGTTTGCGGAAAAGTTTTGATGTCATTATATGGAACGGTTCCAGTGAGAAACTGGACGGACGCCTGCGGAGTTGGGTACAGGCGACTCGTGAGGTAGTAAGTGCTCTCAAGGACATGGAGCAAGACAGGTAATTGTTACCCATTGTATCTATATTAATAAAATTTATTTTTAATAGGTTTGCGTCGATCAATTGTTATCAGTTTTATTGGTTAAATCGGTTGTGTCGATACTTTGTTCCGCAATATTTTGTTATCGGGCGTAGCGTTTGTCTATTGTTTCGGTTGCCTATTGTTTTGCGCGACTAGTGCAGCGACGGCAGATCGTATGTGTAGCTCGGGCAAGTTGGTTTGGCGTTGAGGACTAATTGATTGGTCGTCCTAATGAACACACTACTATCAATTGTAGAATGCCACACATTATCCCTATCTGCTAATCCGTCAAAGTCGGCTTTACGGCATTGTAGAGGTGCCTTGTTTTCCAATAAAAAACCACTATCACACTTTGTGAGTGGTCCCAACGGCATCCGCACTGCTGGGTTTAAATCGGTCCAAAATGGCTTTCCAGCATTGTATAAACGATTTGTTTTCCCAATGAAAACCACCATCACGCTTTGTGAGTGGCCCCAATAGCATCCCTACTGTTGGTTTAAACCGGTCAAAATCGGCTTTTCAGCATTATAAAAAAAATCACTTTGTTTTCCCAATGAAAAACCACAATCACACTTTGTGAGTGGCCCCAATAGCATCCCTACTGTTGGTTTAAATCAGTTCAAATCGGAAATCCGGTACTCATTTTCAAATATTTCACTTGACAGCTTATCGTTAACCAAAACGAACCCTGCTGCTACCCAATCCTGTTATCCAAAATCACAGTGATTTCTCGTGGAAGTGCAGAGGTGTTCTCGGCTTCAATAAAGCGAGTTCACGTCAACACATTCCTTGTTTGACGCTGCATTCAGGTGGGGCGGCGCCGGTATTGCCTTAGTTTGGGATCACCAGTTTTTACACATTGAAGATGTATGTTAGTCCCAAGCATCATCTGTTGGTTCTCGTGTAATAACAGCTGATCTGGCAAAAACGGAGTAGCAACCTCGGGCGGTTAATCATGCTCATGCTCCTGCTAATTTTTTTGGTTGTGCAGGCACAAAAATCATAATTTGCCATAAAAAACATAGGTTTTTTAGAAAATGATCAATGTTTCAAAAATACACACAAAATGACATCTTCAGAAACTTTTTTTCATTATAAATTCTTTATCCAGTTTAAGTCATGATACGCGTTCAAATGTGTTGTTTTTGTGGGAAAAATTTTGGCGATAAAATAAACGTATACATTTTGGTTATTTTTTTTTTTTTTATAATTTTAGGTTTATTATCAAGTTTCTAGTATTGAACTTTTTTTAATCAGTCGAATGTTTTATCCATAAACCCCTATTAGTTCTCTACAATTCGTTCTCAGGCTGTTTTTCATTAAACCAATAGTTTTTGAGTTAAAATTGTTTGAAAAAAAACTTTTGCAAATACACTTACGACCTTTTTAAAACTTCCTCGAGAATCGATTTTTTTCTATCAATGGAAAATGATCAGTCTCCCATACAGAAAGCATGTGCGTGTTCCAATCACCAGACTTCATGGAAGTTGGTCGATCGCGTGGAAACCGTCCAACCTAACAGGTCCAATTGAAAAATGGAAATGCAATAGGTCCTTAGTAACAAAATGTATCCAATTACACGGCTAGCATCATCATTACCTTCAAGAGCAACGTTTTCTTTGTAATCCAATTAGGATTTCAAATAAAATAAAAAATGTTACATGGAAACTAATACAATGTTTGGCTTTGAAATCGCGCTTGAAACCGAGCGACGAACCAGTGAATGCAGTAGTTGATCGAATGATTAATCGTTTCATCCCAGATTTGGAAGTGTACGGAGGTTGGTCGCGCGACTTGTCAAACTTCGCATCGCTGTCCGCCCTGGAAGCGCCCTATCCAAGTAACAATTCAAATGCAAATTGGTTTTATTCATGTTTTATGGTAGTTTTATCAAAGCATTATGGAGATCATCTGGTTTTATCAGGGCATTTTTTTTTGTTTGTATTGATTAACAGTTCTTAAGAGTGATTAAAGAGACGCGTGAAACCTCCATAAAACTACATCATTTATAAGTGTTATTCACCTTTATTAGTAATTTTATAAGGTACGGATTCCCCTCTCAAGACATCGTTTCGCAACTTTCCTATAACCCGATAAACCTGATTTTGAAAAAAGTGTTATGACATTCTCTCTTCTAAGATGAATGTATCTTGAAAATGCTGCCGTAAAACGCTCCTAGAACCTTTGATGTCGAATAAGGAGCACATACTCTTGAGAAAGAACATTATGTGAAAAATAAACAAACTGGACAGTGGACGCCCATAGATGAAAGTAAAATTATTAAATAGTGACGGTTCAATTCAACAAAAACTCTATCCAAGATATAGAATACTCACTTCATATCAGCCACGCACCCGACAATTTTTTTTTACCGTCGCTAGATTCCGTTGGATTCGCAGCCTACTTAGACTAACTTATCAGAAGGGTCTATGCGTTATGCGCCCTATTATTTTTTGTTACGAATCAAATTAAATGGTGCAATGTGTCGCCAGTTGAAACCCGAGAATCGTAACTCATGATAATTGATTTTATTCCAATTGTGCAAGTTTAACCTAACGATTATTATCTGTTATTCTTCCCAAAACCATTGTTAGCATACTCAAGTTAGAGTTTTTTTTTGTTTTTTATCGACTTACGCTGGTGATTCAAAACAATATATTATAAGCTGTAATTATGACTAAGAACAACAATTATGCATAGGCACTCTTTGATTTGAGCGTTTACATTTTCTTTGTTTATGATGTGCCTTCTTCACACTGATCTTATGGCTATCTTATGAAAGACTTGTTTACCTTGAGCAATTCAAACAAGTTTTACTCTTCCACTCAACTTTAAACGACAAAAAAAGTCCAGCAGAAAGAATCGAAAAATGGCATCTTCGAAAAATATTTGTGACGGACTGGAAGTGTTCTTAAAGAGGAAAATCATAAAACTATCAAAACTTGTGGTAGTTTTATCATAGTTTTAAGAATGTCTTGAATGTCGTTACAATTTTGTGCCGATAAAACTATCAAGTTTTAAGCGAACCTGGAAAATAGTCTGAGAACCTCCTGTAGTATGGGCCTTTTGGAACTTATGAGGGTCTTATGGCTGTTTTATCGATGTTATGTAAAATATCTAGTTTTATGCGTGGTTTTATCAAATGAATCTTTAAAATTTCTACAAGTGTACCTTAAAATTAAATTTCTTACTTGGGTTTGAAGATGTTGAGAACGATTAGGTCAAACCAAGGGCTGTCGGATTAAGGATATCGCCGGTAAAAACACTGTCAGTAGGATTTCTCATCTGCGCGAAGAATTCTCTTTTCCGGCCAGTGTAAACAAGGGCTTCAAATGGTGAGTTGACAACTTCTAAGGAGGGTGAAACCGACCTCTGGTCCTCGCAGTTTCTACCTCACGCCTCCACGAGTCATAAGGGGATCTACAAAAAAGACCGCCAGCTGAAACATGGAGATGCTGGTTGGCGTAGCCTGGGCAATGTTGTCAGTGAAATCTGGACAATAGCGAAGTGAGGGGTGCGACCTGTAAATCATATCATAATTTTCCCTTCTAATATCTTTCAGGTCTTCCAGGTCATCATTGTAAAAAAAAATATTGAAAATACTTTTTTTCTCATAGCTGTCATTGTTTAAATTGTTTAAATTTTCTCGTTCATAATGGATGCGCAAGATTGTCTACAATTGCTACAAAACAGCTGTCGGCATACATGTAATTTTTCAGTTCATTTTATAATACACAGAAAAAATAATTAATTTTAACAAGCGCGTAAAACTTCCCCTCATGTAATTCCAAGACAAATGAGCGTAAACAACGATGTGTTTGCAATCTTTCATACAACAGGCTCGATTTAGGCGTTATCTGGCTGTTGTTTTTACATAAAATATCCCATTATTTTCTGTCAAATCTAGCATTCCTTTTATGTGCATTAGATAACGCAGAAAATTCGGTGTTTGCTTTTTATCTGTGTAAGGCTTGCTTCATTTAGAATTGGAACAAACTTTTGCTCATATTGTGGCGCTCCTGGTGGACGGATTTGGAAGTTCTTGGCGCCCACGTGTCGGGATTTCGTCAGCTTCACGTATGTATTTTTGACATTCCGCAAATCGACTGTACTTTGTAAACAATCAACATGGAAGTCGAAAGAAGGAAAAAATTGTGCACAGTTATTTGGTAAACCATTGTGGTTCTGCATCTAGGCTAGCTAAACAGCTGAAATTGCCCAAAAATACCGTATGGCACGTTATCAAATGGTATAAGGAAACATTGACGACGATTCGAAGCCTCAAGCCAACCGTCGTGAGCGGAACTGATCGACCGGAAACTGCGTGGTAAGATTTTGAAGACGATTAAGAGGAATCCCAATCTGTCGGACCGTGATTTGCCCAGAAAATTCGGTGCTGTCCATAGTACCGTGAGGAGAACTCGGCTCTGGGAAGGAATCAAGTCGTATCGAGATAGCAAACAGCCACCCATAAAACAGAATAGTGTGGCCAAAATCCGTGCTCGGAAGCTGCACGACCAGGTGCTGACCAAGTTCGACGGGTGTCTTCTGATGGACGATGAAACCTATGTCAAGGCTGACTGGGCAAATCAGGTCAAAAGTTGTACTTGGCAACGGCTCCAGGGGGATGTTCCAGCCAAATTTAAACTTGTTTTTGTCGACAAATTTGCACGAAAATTCATGCGATTTGGCAGGCATTTGCAGCTGTGGCAAAAAACGAAAATTTCGTTACAAATAAGACAATGACGTCGGAACAAAAGTGTCTCCAAAACCGAATTTTGCCGTTCATTCGATCCCACGACCATCCCGTAATGATTTGGCCAGATTTGGCAAGCTGTACTGCAAAGTCGTTCAAGAATGGTATGCAGAGAAAGGGGTCCAGGTTGTTCCGAAAAAGGGAAAGGTTGTCAAAGACATCAATCAGATGAAGACCTGGTGGAATAAGATAGCTAAAACGATGGACGAAGAAGGTGTGCGACGCCTAATGAGCCGTTACAGGAGAAAATTCGAGAATTCCTTCGAAACCGGGACGAATAATTTTATCCGTATTTTCCTAAAGGATATGAAGAAAACGCTACATTCGTATGCAAAAAAGATCTTGAATTCAATAATAAATAACTGAAATACAATCAATTGTTTTGTTCCAATTCTATCTGAAGCAAGCTTTATCCCTTCACTTATATATACTATTTTTATATGACATTGTTTATTCATTACCATTACTATTCATCTTTATCATCATCATTACCATTTTTATCATTACTAGTGTTTTTGTGATTGATATATTAACATTAAAATAATTTTATTATTTTTATCGAATAGTTTATATATACTTTTAATTATTATGTCTTATCTGTTCCATTATTTGATCCTTTCTTCTCCTCTTATGATTGTAGAAATATCTAGTGCCTTTAATACAAGAAACTGCAACGGAATCTGTGGTAAGTTTTGCATTTCCGGTTTGTAAATGGACATTTACCCAAATCTGAGCTGATCTGATTCGTGCAGCGCTGTGTGCCATTTGGCTAGTTTCTGATTTTACAGTTATAATTTGTCAACTGTATCTTAGCTCACAATGTTATTATATTTGGTGGTATTGTTTTATTGATTTTACTCCAGATAATTTAAACATTACTTAATGTTTTTAGTATGTCCATTTGTCTTTAACCAACTTTCAATCAATTACCTGTTTCAGGAGCAACTTCTTACTCAGGAAAAATAACTATTGAGTCCAACAAAATAAAAAATGATTTGCTGTTATAAAATCAACATCAATCAGCAAATAGTGACTATGGCAAGAGTCATTTAAAATGTATAAATTTTAGTTCTGCATAATTTCAATAGATTTAACAAACTTTTTTCAGGATTTTTTGGTTTATTACTGCTATCGCCGAAAACGAACGAAAACGTGCTTAAGCGTGGACCCATAGAACTCCTCACATTAATAATTTACAACATTTCTTGCATTTCAGGATCAATCGACGAATGAAGATTATATATAATAGTTACGAATGCTTGTAGTAATTTTCATTTACATAAATATACACTATTATATAAAACATTCGTGGAGGTGGGAGGGACCATCAGGGCACCCGATTGAAGCACTCCGGATGGGTAGAGTGAGGGCCAACTCCCCATTACTAATAGTTTGTGAATAGAGGGCGGGCTCTCCCGCCATTGTGGGCATTCTCATGTTAGATGGCTTGCTCTTTTGACCAATTGTTCAATCATAAGGAGATTATTTATATCCCTGTGAAAACGTATAGGTGATGTTGCCTATCTATCCACCCAACCGGCTTTTTGGCCCTTCATACAATGGCATGATTAGGATAACCAGTGGTTATAAAAGCTTGATCAAGTCTATCAGCGAGAGAGCTCACTGCTGTCGGACATCATACACTTTTCCGGCCAGTGTAAACAACCAAACAGGATACTGAAGCTAGATCGTAACTTCCATAAGACGTGCCTGAAAGTTGCACATTGATCAGATTTTCGTGATTTTTTTAAAGTGCAAAATGCCTTTTTTAAGCACCCAACATACCTATTTCATTTACATGGTTCCGAGATAGTTTCGTTTTCAGCAAGTGAAACGACTCAAGCTTACGTTGAAATTAAGGATCCTTTCCATATTCTTCACATATGATATTGCTTTATGTATACAATAAATTTGGATTTTTTTTCTCCGCTTGACTCCAACTTTAGTCCCCATAAGCGTCATACACTTTCAACGCAAATCCATTCCCCCCATTAGACCGCCGAGGAACATGCCAATATGGATCACAAAAACGCTTCAATCCGAAAGAATACTCTCACCGGACCCCATAAATGTCACTCAAATCCCGCACACGTGTGTATCATCATCGAAAAACATCTAAAAATCCCTTCCCAACAACCGCACGCTGAGTTTACGATCCAGTAGGTGGAAATTAAATACCGAGCATCTCCCCGGACGAAACGCAAAACACTCGACTACCAAGAAAATTAGCTTTATGAGCAGTGTTCTAGCAAGAAAGCATGCTGCTTCAAAGCCGAAACTAACTGTCACTAAATTTGCCAAATGTTGCAGGGAAAATCTGGGACCTGCTGAGTAGGTGGGTGCCATTGTCGTAAAAATTAACACTCTCTGCCCTGCACTGAAATCAGGAATGCGTGAGAAAAGTAGTGAAGTTTGTTCTGCCCGACGAATGGCTGCTTAGTTGGGATGGACCATCAGAACATCGGGTTGGAAAATTGCCAAATGATGAATCCATGTTTGTGCTCCCATGATGCCGGCTTTTCCCCTTTCAACACAGCTGCCAGAGATGAATCCCACGAACAGTCGACGACATAGTGAGGATATTTTCAGATTTGCTTCCGATGTTTTCGGGGTAGTTGGTTGGTTGGTTGGTAACAAAAGTTTGATGTCGGTACATTAGAAACATGCAAATGTGGAAAGGCTAGGCTGCGTGACGATGACGAGGACGATAACGACCTTTGACGATGAGAATGTAATAATGTAAACTCCAGCTCGGCATTGTTATGCTCATTATCCTTATCAAGAGCCTTGTTTGGGAAACATCAGGTTTGCAACATCCACTAGAACCCGGTCGACGGAAGGAAATTTCTGGCATTGTATTTGTCGATGGAATCAGGTCGTCCTGTGGGGACTGTCTCTTCCGTTTGTTGGTCGGTCTGGTAGTTTGCGGTTGCATGTTTGGACCTGTGCTCAGAAGTTTGGATTGCAATGCTGCATAATTTAGCACATGTTTGAACCCTTTTGCATAAGGTCTGAACGACCACTCATCATAAAATCATGGAAATTGTGCCTTAGTGCAGGGGTTGACTAGTTGAGTTCGATGTCCGGTATGGTCTAGCCTTTTATTGGGTTGTAAAATTTCTTAGCACAATTGGGCAACCTGACATCACAGGTAACAAAATAAATGATCCGTATTTGACTGAATTCTTGTCTCGGGAATGAAGATAAACCCGCCGGAGCTCTCTCTCTCTCTCTCTCGCAAATCCCATTTTGAAACTACTCAGCTGTAAATTCTATTTACTGTTTCCCCAACTGAAAATCTTCCTGAAGCATCCTTTCTTCCGACAGATTTGCACTCCGTCGTTCGTAAATTACCCGACATAACCTAATCCGACCCACTTCAACTCTTGCACTTACTGTGCGCAGCAGAGCATTAACATAATTGCTTTCAACAAAAAGCAAGAGAATTTTTTTTCCAATGCTCATACAGTACAAACTGCTGTGGGGATCCTAAAAGATTTACCCATTGCCGCTGGCCGGCCGGTCAGCAGCAAATGGCAAGTGTAACAGTGCTTGAAAAATTCATTTTAACTTTCGGAGTTGACCACAACCCGATGTACACCTCCGTCGACTGCTGGGGAAAGAAAATTTCAAGGGAAACAAAACGCTTCATCGCTTGGCGCCAAAAGAGGGAGGGGAGAAGAGGTGGTCTGAAACGGAGATTCTTCTTTGCAACGTTAAAAAAACATTGTAGTAACCAGAAATGAGAAGAAAGATGACTATTTTCCATTTAATACCAACTACCGTATTGCTTACCCTGACAGATTCGCGTATATTGTCTACATGTGCAGACTTCTGCAAACTCGATTTATAGTTACAGGTATTCCACTTAACAGCTCACATTTTCTAGGATTCAACATTGGAGTGTTTGATCAACGTTATAAAACGGTTTTTACAAATCATTTGACAGAACTTCGTTTTTGAGGGCAGCGATATAAAGGCGAACACGAAATTATTGCGACACCGAAAATGTCATGCCAATTTTCTTATAATGTTTAGAATCAAACCAAAATTTTAGGGTAGTTTTATACATATATTTACTTCAAAAAATCAAAGAAAAGTTAATCGATGGAGCCTCGAGTGTAAAATTGAACGCATTTTCGCTTGATGCCCTCCATCAAAGTCTTTACAGTGTCATCCGGTACCTGTTTCTCAGTTTTTTTCCATTTTCTTAACATGTCCTTCTCGTCTTTGACTGTCTTCTTGCTCTTCCTAAGTTCCCGCTTCATCATTGCCCAGTACTGCTCAAGCGGGCGCAGCTCCGTACAGTTTGGCGGATTCATGTCCTTTGGAACAAAATGGACAGAATTGGCCTCATACCACTCCAGGACACTTTTAGAATAGTGGCATGATGTCAAATCTGGCCAAATCTTCTTCTTAAATTTGTCGTCCACATAGAACTTGCTCCTGCCGGTGAAAAACTCCAACCCCGGAATTTGCTTAAAATCGGCTTTTATATTCGTTTCGTCGTCCATCACACAGCAGGCATATTTTGTCTGCATCTTCTCGTAGAGTTTCCGTGCCCGAGTTTTAGCCGTTGATTGTTGCCGCTCATCGCGGTTTGGGAAGTTCTGTACCTTGTATGTATGAAGTCCAGCTCTATTCTTTGCATTCTGGACGTAGCTCTGCGACATGCCGATCTTTTAGCCAAATCACGGCTTGAGACGTTGGGATTGCTTTACATCATCCGCTTCACCTTTCCCTCCGTCTTTTTGTTCTCCGGTCCCGGTTTCTCCCAGCTTCTTTGCCGTGGTCCAACGTCAACCGCTCCTGGAACCGCTTCAACACTCTGGAGACGGTTGAATGGTGAATGTTCAACATTTTTCCCAACTGCCGGTGCGACAGGTCAGGATATTTCAGGTGTTTGGAAAGAATTTGTTCTCTCGACTCGCGTTGGTTCACCTCCATTGTCGTTGAATCGAAAAACACGACTTCGAGTTTGACAGCATGTAAACAATACACATCAATGAGAAAGTGTGCAAAATTTGGTTGATTTTTACCCAATGGTAAAAAAGTTATGCCCTGTTGAATGTGTCGCAATAATTTCGTGTTCGCCCTTTATTCAAACTGTTCCATAAAACAATGATTGTTTATAAATATCAAAACTTGACTCTGTAAAGTTGATTCGATTGAGCCTGTACAAATAAATGTTACAAGAAAAACTATGATGTCGATTTTAAAACCAATTAAAATAACTTTGTATGTGGAAAATTACTGGTCAGTCTCATCACCCATAGATAGCGATTTTGGCTAGATCTGATCTTCGTTCCGTGTGTCCAAATTTCATCGAATACAGTCTTTAGTAAGAGCATCGCCTTTGCGTGTTTCAAACGAGTCCGATTACGTACCCAGTATATTCACAAAGCACTGTAGATCATTCATCATTCAGCTTTTATCAGTCTCGTTAGTGGTCCGAAAGAACCGTTCTCGCCCATAATATTTCATAGCTCTTCATGATCAATAAAGGGCGTGTGTGTGTGTAGAATGTTGCTCCTATTTTGATTTTGGAATTCACTCTTCAGTTGTCAAAATGCCGTCCAAGCAAGAAGAGCAGCGTATCAAAATTTTGCTCGCGCATCGCGAAATCCGAGCTACTCGCACGCAAAGTTGGCAAAATCGCTAAAAGTTGCCAAATCAACCGTTACAAATGTAATTAAAGTGTTTGGAGAACGTTTGTCGACAGCCAGGAAGTCTGGATCGGGGAAATCGAAAACCGGAAGCCGCTGAGACGACAAAGAGAGTTGCCGGTAGTTTCAAAGCGAAACCCTAACCTATCTCTCCGAGATGCCGCAAATAAGCTGGGTGTATCGTCTACAACCGTGCATCGAGCCAAAAAACGAGCCGGACTATCGACTTACAAGAAGGTAGTGACTCCAAATCGCGATGATAAACAAAATACGACGGCCAAAGCGCGATCCCGGAGGCTGTACACGACGATGCTGACTAAGTTTGACTGCGTGGTAATGGACGACGAAACCTACGTCAAAGCCGACTACAAGCAGCTTCCGGGACAGGAGTTTTATACGGCAAAAGGAAGGGGAAAGGTAGCAGATATTTTCAAGCACACGAAACTGTCAAAGTTCGCAAAGAAATATCTGGTTTAGCAAGCCATCTGTACCTGTGGCTTGAAAAGCAGCATTTTCATAGCTTCCGGGACTGTCAACCAAGAAATTTACGTGAAAGAGTGTTTGAATAAACGTCTGCTGCCTTTCCTGAAGAAACACGGTTGTTCCGTACTGTTTTGGCCGGATTGGCATCTTGCCATTACGGTAAACAGGCCATGGAGTGGTACGCCGCCAACAACGTGCAGGTGGTTCCCAAGGACAAGAACCCTCCCAACACGCCAGAGCTCCGCCCAATTGAGAAATACTGGAGCTGTTGTCCAAGCGGAACCTAAAGAAGACCAAAAAAAACTGCTAAGGACGAGCAGCAGTTCAAGGCAAACTGGCTTTCTGCGGCGAAGAAAGTGGACAAGGTGACTGTACAAAATCTGATGGCAGGGGTCAAGCGTAAGGCCCGGCAATTCGGATTTGGAAAAGCGGAAGCCTAACTGAATATTTTTCCTGAATTTTATACTAATTGAACTTGAAAAAGAAATTTAATTTGATTTTTTAAATAAACGATTTCACCGATTTACACGCGTTTTCCATTGACCAAATTTTGACCGTATCACCCTTTAGTATGTGGCCTTGAAATCGATGACAGGTGATGTCTAGCGACACACGTTTAAAGGAACTGTCACTATGTAAAAATTTGGTCCGTTGTCAATCATCCCAACAAGTTTGATAACGTCCTACAAATTTGCTTGTTAGCGACGATAGAATACGGAAGATGATCTGGAGAGCAGAAATTATTGGAATATCATGTGAATAGTTGATACATAACATCAATATTGTGTTTGAATTCAGAGATCATGGGCATCTCAAGAAGCTTTAAAATCATGGAATCATGGGCATTCCAACAAGCTTTAAATCACTCCTGATAATTGTTCTACACTTTTAAAGGGTTTAGCAAGTCCTTAAATATTCCTGGAGAATGATATTCCTCAGAAATCTTACGGAAATCCTTGCGAGAATCAATTATCTTGGAAACACTTTCAGAATTCAGGAAATCTCAAAAACATCCTAAGATTGTCATAGAAGTTTTACGATTTTAACACGAACTTTTGGATTCCTTGGCAAATATTTTTGAAGAATGCTTAATGTTAGGACTGTTACGATAGCACACCAATGAGCTTAACAGAAAAGTGATTCTGTGCTGAATTTCTCTTCTGTAGGTTGCACAACGGGGACGAGACGACCAGTTAAATTGTCTGTTGGTTTCTTTGGTTTTTACAACATTAATCATACGCGGAACTGGATTAATAATAACTTGAAGTCCAATTTATTCGTTTGCACTAACTTTCTATTTCTACTTATTTAACTTTAATTCACAATTTTACAAAATTAGTTTTCGTTTAAATTTTTACTACGATGATGGCAGCTGATGATGACTGCGGGTGATGGTGACGGTAGGCGATGATGACGGCAGGCGTCGTGTTGAGCGAGATCGGTCGTCCGTCGGTTTTTATAGATGGTGTCTCCATCTTATTTTGTTGCCGGAAAATTCACATCGCAATTTGCAGACGAGCGCCATGATTATTAATGATTATGTAGTTTGTGCTGACGAACGACGAAATCCACGTGTAGATGTCGTGATGGTACATTTCTTCGTATGCGAACAAGGACATATACCAAACATAAGAACACATGCCCGTGTAGTGTTTGTTCAAAGCAGCAGAAAAGACACATCAAATCCAAAAGATGAGTTCTTTAAATACCTCCAAGATTCCCCTCAACAGATTTAAATTTGCTTATCAAGCAAATAAATCTACATTTACAGTTACAAAAATAGAAGCTTCTCTTGTTACCAACACCTTGGGAACAATGGCCCGACCAAGGCAGGGTGCTCGAGGAGGTTGATTGAGGTTATGGCTAGATATGCATCTTGTTAACAGGTTAGATTTGTCCATTTTTAAATAATTGTAAAATTTGGTTTGGCACTTTCAATTTGTATAGCATCTGTTACATTAGAAACATAAAATTCCTCATCAGATAGTCCCTCGGAAACGTCTTGCACCTAGTTTCAATAAAAATTTCCTCGCAGTTCAGGATGGGACCAATCAGAAGTTTGGAGAGAATAAGCTCAACAAAAATCTCCCCCGAATTTCAGAAAGAAACTTACCAGAGAGGGCACTACCTGTAGGATCTAGAAAGAATTTTTCCAAAAATTCAGTAAAAAACTCCTTAGAAATTCACAAGAGGACTTCTCAGAAGTTTCGAAGAGACCAAAAGTTTAGTTGAAACTACCCAGAAATACAAGAGAGCTTCCCTAAAGTTTCGGATCGAACATTCTAGCATTTCAGAATGAGAACTTCTCAAAGTTCAGAAAATCCCAGAGGTTCAGGTAGATACTTTTGATAAAATCATGAAGAAACTGTCCAGAAGTATAGGGGGAGCTTTCTAGTAGTTCAAGCAGGAACTTCTCAGAAATTCCGGAACAAACATCCTCGAAGTTCAGGAGAATACTCCCCTGAAGTTCAGAAAAGAATATCTCGGAAGTTCAGAAAAGAACTTCTCACAAGTTCAGGACGGAACTTCTTACAACTTTAATAAGATTTTCCAAGAAATTTTGAAGATTATATTTCCAATGTTTTGCGGAAATTTTCCCCGTAGTTCAGGATGGGACTTATCAGAAGTTTAGAAAGTAACTATGTTCAGGAAAAAACTTACCAAATGTTTCTGGAGGGTAAGGTTGGGTGCTTAAATGTGAATGTCGGAGAAAATAAGAAGTGACTGCCAATAAGTTCATAAGGAATTTTGTTTGAAGTTCAGGAGGAAACACACAATTTAAGTCTATAAAATCCAAGAAAAAGATGCAGAAACGACTACATAATCACACTTATAGCGAAAATGACTCTCTTATTACGTCTTTTCGTTGAAAGATGTCGAATTAAAAAAAAAAATAACAGACTTTCAAAGATATTCCCAGGCATTTCAAATTTTTATCACAGATATTTGAAAAAAATATCTGGCATCCCTGCACCAGTGAGCAAGAGTTCTGGTTTCCATCGAGGAATTCGATCAAGAGAGAGATCCAGAGAGAGTTCAAGGAAGTGGCTAGCTTGGAGTGGACAGTTGCGTGATACGGACCGGAAACAAGGGTGTCGTGTCCCAAAAGTGCGTCAATCTAGGGCGGAGAATCCCCAGTCCGAGTGTCCACGGTAACGCCACGTAGAAAAGTGCCGTAGTGCAGACAGGTGATAACCCCAATTACGCAGAGTAAACAGTTTAGCCAGTGGAAACCGTCCCCCTTTCATCCCAGAAGTTTCCCTGGCCAGAATAACCACCTCGAGGATCCCCGGAGCGGCGAGACCCGTACTGGTGGTCGGTGAGTCATCCGGCATTGCCGATCCACGTGCTTAAGTGACGGAAGTTCTGGAGGTGAGGTTTGGGCGAGGTCTGGTGGGTTCACCCCCACTTTCTCAATCCAAAATCCGATGGGTCACTGGGACGTGTGCGAGCAGGCGGAACGTCTGCATGGACGATGTCTCAACCTGCTGAAAGTATTGCAATGTCCCTGTCCCTTGTCCCTGTCCCTGAACATTTCCGGGAATGGTTGAATCGCCACTTTACGATAACCATCAGTTTTACTGGACATGGCTTTGCAGCCATTGATGGGCCTTTGATCTTTGCCATGACAATACGGTACCTGTTGACTCAGGGCTGGCCGCTCGGAATATCACCCTATGTACCTCTATATCTGCTGCGGTTTTAGCTCTCTGGACACGTCTTCTGAGACAGCTTGCGCAAGAGATGCTGAGTTGCTCATTCCACCAGTTTCATCAGATCGTCCGCGTTTCGGTTCGAGAGCTCGTTGTCGAACCGAAGTGCCTCAACAAAGAGTTCCTTGTCAAAGACCTTCGTCTTCCACTTCCGCTCGCAACTATTTGTCTTTCGTATGCAACAGGATTTCGACAGGTTTTGCTATACCGGATCGCTAGATGGTCGCTATGGGTATACTCCTCACACACTCTCGAGTTCACATTTGTCATCAGCGACGAACTACAGAAGGTCACATCGATGACGGATTCCCGACAGTCCTTGTGAAAAGTGCTAGCGGATCCTACGTTCGATAGTGTAACTTCCAGCTTTGCCAGAGCTTCTAGCATGCTGGACCCTCTCACGTTGGTACATCTGCTGCCTTACTCCACAGCCCAAGCATTGAAGTCTTTGTGGAGGTTGTGCCCGTCCTTTACATGATCATAGAGTTTGTCGATCCGGTTTTTGACTACCTCCATCGCGTCTTTCTTCCCAACTGTCTCCTTGAGTTGTGCTGCTGCTGCTGTGTAGCGAGATGAACAGGTGTTTCTTGCTACTGCTGCTACTGGTAGTGACCTCCGAATTCGGAACAGGTGACCTCGGTAGCTTTGCGCTTCTTGCGAACACTACCGCACCTCCGTCTCCGTTGTCTGGCGTTTTGCCATCGTCGTTTAATTGTTTTTTGCATTTTCTTATTCACCTGTTTCTGTTTTTTCTTCCGTTGTTCTCCATTTTGAACCGCTATCATCAAACGTTGTAGATAGTCACCTATCGTGATCCCAAGGTTATCTTTGAATCAGGGAGGCCATGCTAGGGTTGACCTGGTCCTTCCAGAATTATGAGTTTTATCTTTATTAATAAGAAAATCTTTATGCTGCTTTCTAGGATCTTCAGATAGTTCCAATTCCTATTCAGCAACATCTTCCATTCCCGATGCGTTCTCTAAAACTGCTTTTTTTTTCTTCCTAACTGTGTAACTAGAATTGTATAAGCAAAGTCGCCTCACCATATAAGACCTGGATACAAATACAGTATCTAGATTTACCAAAAAAATACCAATTTTCATCTCATCACCCTACGATTTGCCATGAACAATGACCATGACAAGACAACAGGATTTTGTGAGAAGTTGTCCATTAAGCTTTCTGGATTTTTGTTGTTTTGTGATACGAACTGGATATGTTTGATCTTTGAATGATCTCAGTTTAGCCTAAGATGTCATTTTTCTCACAAACCTTGTTGACATGTGTATAACCTGTCTCAATGCAGAACCTGTGCACTCTTTGACTCAGTAGAGTAAACTCTACATTAGAAAAAAATGATAAAGATGTTAATCTTTCTTTCTGTAAGATTCTCGAACTTTCAGATACGCTACCCGTGACGATTCTCCATCTTCACTAGAAATCATCGGTATTCTAGAAGAAACAGCTGAATAGCTTCTCCAAATTTGTTAGAACAAGCTCTAATTCAATACCGATGTTTGTTAGGAACCGCTTTTGCAGAATTTTTTTTCTCATATACATCCTTATTGACAGTGCCGGTAGAGACGAAACTTCTAGATCTTCGACCACAACTGTATGGCCTGCCATACCAAAAACTTCTTCGGGAATTTGGACACATTCTTTGTCCGGCAATGATAGTTTCTTGACAAGATCGCGTACTGATAAATTCGGATTTTGCTGCCGTTCGTTCAAAATACGTTTACGCACTTCCACTTGAATCGACGTCATTTTACTGAATGTAACAAAAATGTAAACATGTTGTACCACGAAATAAAGTGGGGAGTTTCAGCTGTAAAATAGGCGGATCGTTTCAGTGATCCGTGAAATAATTCGAAATCTACACTGAAGGAAAAGTGTCCGAAATTTAACGTGGACAGGCTTTACTTTTTTCGCAACCGCCCATGACGCCACCGACAAACCGAAATGAATGACAATTTTAAACCACACTACTGACATCTATCTTCGTATTCGCTGAGAACGTTTATTGAAGCCACGAACGCTTGGGACCGATGGAATCGCTGCACATTTGAATCAGTCGTTATGGATTCTTGATGAATAGTTAAGATTGAGTTTCGTATCAGCATTTAAGGCGACTTAATTGCTTAAAAGGCTGCTGTTAAGACGCTTTGGAACTGCTGAGATGTCGCAAAATTTCAATATCCTACTAAAACATAGTGAAATATAAAGTTTTGAAATAAAAAAAAGGCAACTGTGTTCCCTGTTGGATACATTTGTAAACGGTCTACGCGGTTGTAGCGGTTGTTGCGATTGCAACGATTGCTTTTACAGCCATGGAGACATGAGCTCAACTGGTGTTTTCGATGGCTGTGGCGGTTGTTGTTGTTGTTGTTGTTGTTGTTGTTGTTGTTTATGCATCGACAGTTGCATCAGCAACGACTGGATTGGATCGTTTTCAATGTTTGATTTTGGTACTTGTGGCTGCTGCGGTGGCTGTTGCTGTTGCTGCGGTGTCAGCCTGCCTATTAGGTTATGTTTCAACAACATATTGGTGACGAGTGGAAGGTTTTGTACTGGATCAACGATCATTAAAGTTAATGTTGTGAATCTGTGGCCCTAGGTGGTCGTGACCGGCAGTAGGATCGACGTTTGAATTGCCTGCAATTTTGAACAGAATGGTTGTTCATCTACGAGTGCCTCCTACTAAGGCCACTATTATCACTATTGCCTATGCGATTTTGGTGATACTTTGCGCCTAAGCTTATAAAGATCGTGCAGAGACCTAGTCGGATATGTGAACCAATAGTCTTCTGGCCGATGCTCGAAAGTTTGTAGATCAAGACTAGAGTTTTGACGAGGTCCAGAAGTGCCCTAGACGAGCCCTAGGAGTCAAGTGATGTGGTCCAGAAGTCCGCTGGTCGGTGTCCAATAGTACGTTTTCAGAAATTTGGAAGAAATCGATTTATGAAGTACTCTGGTCGAGATTAAGAGTCCTTAAGCGATTAAGTCATCTAGATCAAGTTCAGAATTCCTTTGGGCGAGTCCAGCTATCCTTCGACAGAATGTTGGAAGATTTCTGTTAGAACTCTTTTGGACGATATTCAGAAATCGTCTGAATGTGTCATAAATCATCTGATCAAGCAACTAAAGTCTTCTAGTCAAGTTCTAGATGTCCACTGGATGAGATCCCGAAGTTCTCAGGACTATTATCAAGTGGTCTCTGGCCACTGAATAAGATCCAGCAGTTTTTTGGACCAGTTCAAAAAGTATTCTGGGTGAGGTTCAGAAGTGTTATGGATCTAGATGTTCTGTGGATTAGGTCCAAAAGTCATTTGGTCTAGCTTTCAAAATCCTATAGATGCATTTTAGATTGTTTTGATCGAAGTACAGAAGTGTTCTGGACGCAACACTCCAAGCAAAATCTAATAGTCCTTACGACGAGATCAAGAAGTCCTCTGGACGTGGTTCAAAAGTCCAGGTCTATAAGTCCTCTGTACCTGGTTTAAAAACCCATTGACATGTTTATTTTTCGTATAGCTTTTCAATTAAATAAATATATACACTAATATAAAAATATTTCAAGGGAATGGGAGGGACCATTAGGGAACCCGATTGAAGCAATCTGGATAGGAAGAGTGGGAATGTCATGTCCTTCGGTTATTGAATATTATAATCAATAATATTCTTTAAAATTCAAGCAAGTAACTATTGTAAAGTTTCTATGTTAGGTACTCTTGGTACTAACATTGACCAGGTCTCCATTGAGCCTAGTCAGCGCCTCTAGCCGGATCTGGTCCCAAGGGTTGATAAGGTGATTGCCTCACTTCAGTGTCTTAGCGTTGGTATCGCCTGCTATTACCAACGGATTTCACCAATTAAGTTCCGCTGTCATGCGATCCATCATTCGTGAAAACTGGTCAACCTACCATTTTTGGTAACCAAGAACAATCCGTTCACCTTGCTACCCTCGTTTGAGTTCGGACACAATTTTCTGAACCAGGTTATTGTCCGTCATCTATAATGCCACCTTGTTGGACAGATCCGCGACGCAGTTGCCGTTCGTTATGTCGTAATCTGTTGCAGCAACTTGATAGTGACTTAATTCAGTTACATTGAGGTTACATCGACTGATTAGCAACAAATGTGCTACTGGGGTGCGTCTGAGGCTATGAATTTTCAGACGAATAAATTGCATGGTTACATTTTAGTATCCCACTTTGGCAAATTTCAACAGAAATAGGAACTTGGCAATACTAAACTGGTCGCATTTTTAATCGGTTTAAAAACATTCTCGTGAATCTTCGAGAGAAAGTAAGTCCTTCCTCTCCCCAGTCTCACCTAGCTGACCAGCAAAGATTTGGATACTCTTTGCTGCGGTCAAGTAGCCCTTATATCCCCGTCCTCATCTCGCAAATGGAAAGAACCTCTAGTCCAAAATGCGGATAAGAAGTCACTTCGAATTCACTTCACACAAACACACATACACTCTGAAGCAGCCCACCGAAGAAAACCGGATTAAAACTACTTCAAACGAAATGCTCCCCTCACTGGAGCTTTCTTTTTTCTCGCTTTTTCAGCTGAAACTGGAAGATTTACTTCCACTTTGGAGTAGGTACTTCCTAGTCATAGTTAGCGCCGTCGGTCGGTGAGCAACGGCAGCGTCGGTTTTGTCCTTACTGCATTTTTTATCAGCGTAATGAAAGCCATTACACACTCGGGCCGGGCCGGGATCTACCTGGGCCCCGAAAGGAGCTCCTCCTGAGTGCGCTCAAACCGAAGCTGAAGTGAGTGGTTAGCTACACTTTTCGATTTCGCACAAAACCACATTGCAAAGGTATTTCTCTCCACCGCAAGGTTACTTTGGTCCTCGGCCGGAGAAGAACTGTGGCCATTTGTAGGATCCGTTCGCTTGAATTGGCATCGGCATCGGCATCGCTGTGGGGGAGTTCGGGAGGGGGATTGAGAAATGAACCGGTTAATAATTTATCGCTCTAAGGGAATATCCGCAGAGCGGGATTAGAAATTCATGGGAATATAAATGTTTTACACAATAGTGCTGCAGCCACGCCAAGTCGGGGAGGATCTGTTAATGCCGACAATTGAAGCAAACAGAATGTGTTGTGTTGTGTTGTTTGTGAGAAGTTTGGAAACGGGGGTTGGGCGGGGTAAGACAATGGGAAACTATAACCACTTGGGTTTATGGGGATGCTGCCCATTTTTAGTAGAATTATGAGGGTGATTGTGGCTTGTTTGCAGAATGGCGGCTCGTTCCGTTCCGGGAAATATGAATGCCGTCTTCTGCTGCTGATTCGAAGCCATTCCGGGCAGGAGGGCAGATTGTTCATAACTTATGAGTGGCTCTATTGAGAGAAAACGAATGAAATGGTGCGAAATTTATTAGCGTGAATGATGGGAGTTGGAACTCACTGCGATGCAGCTGAAATGGAGGATTGTATTTCATACAGGTGAACGTTGAAAGTCGTGTTGAACACAAAGTAAAAATGTTGTAAGCAAGACCGTTCCGAGTGGTTAGTTTTGCATTCAATCAATTGTAAATTACATGACTATATGGATTAAGTTTGTTTTAAATAACTAAGCTATATGATAGATATATGATTGGAAGTATCTTTGATTGACTCGAGAAAAGGCTCGCATCTCTCATGACGCTTAACATGATTATTCTTTTGTGTGTAGTCTCGAAGCTTATAAAAATAATAATCGAAATGTATTTGTTTTTTGTCAAATTCTACTCCACCAAGTACACAGGAAAAAATCTTGTAGTAAAAACTACCATTTCACCCGACTATGCCTATCTTTAAAACTACCATGAAATTTCAGTCAAATTTACTACGTTTATAGTAAAACCTTCAACGTTTGTGGTATATTTGACAAACTTCAGATTGATATCAACCATAACATGGTTGATCATATCGTAGTCATGGTAAAATCAAACGCATTTATAGTCAGCAGAAAATTGTCGTGATTGCGCTTTAATTTAACCTCGAAATAGTAGTTTTACCGGCGCCTTTTTTTTGCGTGTAGGAATGGGGTCAGTAAAGACTGTTCCGAAAATAAAAATACGCTCTCACATATTCAAATTTTTTTTTCTTTCTATCTTCATTTCAATTCACTTGATTTTTCATATGGTAGGCGAGTTCTCTAACTTATCCCTTAACATTACTCATAAGCTACAGCTGAGTGCTTTCTCCTACCATTTTCACCACTTTTGGCCAATCTTTCCTAAATTTTTTGTGATCCGCTGATTTCATGTGTTTTCTCAGCTTCCCTTTCGTCAAAGCCCAGAAAGTTTCGATAGGGCGAATCTCTGGGCAGTTTGGTGTATTCATCTCTATTGGTACAAATACGACATTGATCCTTTGGTACCACTCTAGTGCATATTTAGCGTAATGGCAGGAAGCAAGATCAGTCCAAAAGATTGTAGACTTGTTATGCTGTTTGATTAAGGGCAGCAACCTTTTTTGGCAGACACTCCTTCACGTAGACCATTTGACCATTCATCATGCCTGTCGTAATACTTTGCGGATGAGATATTTCTCCACATTCGCATATGCCACTCCATTACCTTCTTGCTCAATTTTTCGGTGTTAATAGCCTACGCTGATCCAGGAAAATCCTTTCCATTCGGCGAGATGGTCTTAGCAGAGTTTTAATCATTTTTCTAATATATCACAGCCTGATTATTTAGTCACTGTTTGCCGTACAGCTGGAAAGTCTTCGGTTTTGCTAGATTCAGCCCGTTTGGTGCTTCGTTTTGGCTGCTTCTGCTTCCGACAAGTCTGTAGGCCTATTTTCAAGTACAAATAATCATTAGTGTATTTATAATTATCGGAACACCTCTATAGAGTTCAAAACAAGTACTTTGATGGTCACATGAACCTGCGAAGACAATATTAGTCAACACCAGGACAACAAATGTTCCAGAACGATTGAAAGCTCAAGGGTGTAAGACAAGTTGAGTAAGAGTATGATTGAACACCCGAGGCTGCTACTTTGTTTTTGCCAGATCAGCTACAATTACATAGAAAAGTAACAGGTGATGCTTGGGACTAACATAAAGGGTGTCCACAGTTAAATTGAATCACTTTAAACTCGCCCTCAAAAACAAGTCTCAAAACCGATTGTCATAAAATATTCAGGAATAAAAACAATGTATAATCTTGGTTTAAGTATTTATTTCACTGTATTTTACCAAATCTAAAAGTTCATCCTTATTCTCTATATCATGCATAGGATTTTGTACAACGCTTGAACCGGCATTTTTTCGACTTTCAACCATGACTTCAACATTTACTGTTCTGTAGTGACAACTTTAAGATGCTTACGAAGTTTGTGCTTCATTATGTCATATTTTTTCAATTGGCTGCAACTCTGGAGAGTTTGGGGGATTAAGCAGCATGAAATTGACACCATTCGTCTGTGCTCACCCAGAATATCCTTGAGTAGTGACAAGAGGGTAAGTCCACCAAAGACATTGTTGAACGTTGTGAGTTTTGAAAAACGGAAGCAGTCGTTTTTTGAGGCATTCATTCATGTATACTTGACCATTTACAGTTGAAGTTGTCACAAAAGGCTTGCTCCGTTTACCACACGAACAAATCCCGTGCCAAATCATGAATTTTGATGAACTTTGACACTTGCTGTTTCTTGAGAGACTCTGGAACATCGAACTTGTCTTTCGCAGTCACATACTGGTTGGAGGGAATTGTTTATACAGGTTGCTGCACCCAGTGGAAAATGTGCAAAATTCAAGGATGCCATATTTTTTCTGATCGGCTTGTCACTTTAGAATGATCACAAAAGCTACGTCGGATTTTGTTTACCCGGTTTTTTCTTGTTATTAGTATTGTTATATATGGAGACACGTCAGTTTTGTTTACTTTTTGTTTTTGTTTTGATTTTTTTTTTAGTTTTGGAATGATCACAAACCGACCGTCAGCTATGTTTGTGTTGGTAAGTGAGCTGACAGCAATCTTTGTAGTCCGCTTTTACGTGTATTTCATCGTCCATGATGCAGCGGTGTGGTTTTGTCAACATTTGTGTGTACAGCTACCACGCACGTGTTTTAGCTGTCATATTCTGTTTTTCATTGCGGTTTGAAGTTTTCTGAACTTCGAATGAACGGAGCCCGGCTCGTTTCTTGGCTTTCTGCGCACGAAACTTTGGTCAAGTGCAGCCTTTTTCGCGACATCCTGAACGGGAACAAAGGTTTATGTTTAAAGGCAGTAAGCACTCGCTTGTGATCCTTCACACAGTACGAAACACTTTTTTTACCACTCACCTTTATCCGATCGACAGTTAAACGTTTTATGACACTAGACACTGTAGACTGATGAGTTTTAAACATCTTTCTGCTCGGTGGGTTGTCGAGGTGCGTGAGCAAAATTTTCTCACTTATTGTTCCTTCGACTCCATTTTCAAATCTACGACACATTTCACAATTAAACTCACGCAGTGTAATCAATACACGCTGAGGTCATTTCACCCAAAATTTCGTTGAAATCAAACCAAAGGGTGAAATGTTACAGTTTATTGAAAGTGATGCAATTTAACTGTGGACACCCTTTAATTCTCAATGTATCAAAACTGTTGGCTATTGTTGTCATTTTGAATGAAGAACACATAGTTCCTGTAAAATGTCTAGTACTAAAGGCTGTTTATGAAATGTAGTTTAAACGAACTGTTCATGGAGTTGAAGTCAATTTCTGAAGGAAAATCAGAAAACATTTTGAAAAAGTTCGGGAAACATCCATAATGTTTTGAAAAAACAAAACAACAAAAGAAATCTTTTAAGAATTGGGGAACTTACAACTACTTGCGGAAATTTTCTGAAGAAGCTTACATATACTTGAAGTTTACCTTTCCTTTGGGATTGTTGTGTAAAGTTCCGGAAGTGTTTGGAGATGACAGTTTTCTTCTTTTTGAAAACCGTATGGAATATTTTGTTGTTTAGACAAATATCAGAAAATTACATAAACGACAGTCTTTTGGAGAAGTTGAAGGAAAATTTGTGGCAGTAAATCAGAAAGTTTTCGAAACATTTGATCTCTTTGATATTTTTTTTCCCGAAATTTGTTGGGAATTCTAAGAAAAATCTAGGAGAACAAAAATGACTTTTAAGAGAAATTCATTAACTGTTTAGGAAGACAATAAGGTTTTTTTTTGGAAACGATCACTAGATTGTTTGAAAATGATAAGGGAGCTTTCTGAATAAAATAAGAGAAATCTGTGGCACAACCTTCTAGCACCTTTTTGAACGGAGTTGAACGGATTTTTTGAAAGAAATTTTGTCTACCAAAACCTCCTCTATTCTTTTCTAACCTCAAAATTTGTACAAAGTTGCTCATTCTGTAGAAGGTTGTAAACACAAGTTAATAAAACCTTTATAAGATCATAAAGATTTTGCAAATGTTCTCGTGAAAGATGTTATGAGAGAACCTTCCTAAAATCTATAGACTGCCATGAAAACCAGCTCATGGCCAGCTGTCAAACTCCACCGTGATATCGTGGTTGGTTTTTGTTGTTCTGCTTTATTTGATTCTCATTTATTTCTTATATCTCGATATGGCAATTCGAAATTTTTGCAGATGCAAATTCGTCGTTTAATGCATTTACTGAAACGTGGTTTAAAAATGGTTTTTCAACTGACCACAATAGCTTTTTGAATAAGTTCTAAAAATGACATTGCGAAACAGCATTCTATGACATCATAAAGTCGAAAAAAAACCTTTGATATGCGTGGGAGGGTTTTGAGAAAACAAGGTTTTAAGATCGTAGTAAAAAAGCTGTGTAGGTTTCCATAAACCTGCACAAATAAGAAACCTATTGGCACCTCTTGGCGCCATAATAAAACCAAATTGATTTGAAGTGGCTCTCATAAAACTTTAATAAAACTTAATAAAGCTGATGAGTTTTGGCAATGACGCCATTTTCAAAACTTAAATTTAAAATTGAATAAAATGCACGTCAACGTAGAGGTGAAAGGACCCGCTAACAGCTAAACCCTACACTGAAAGAAATTCTAACGTTGGCTCAGACCACTGACCCTATAAAGTTACAAAAAATATTTTTGGATGCGCTTTAAGACCAAGGCAAAACCGGGGCCGGCCCGCCCAAATGCAGGTCAAATAAGGAATGGGTTGGAATGTGTTGACTTGATAATTACTCTGTTGGAAGCTGAGAAATTCTATGCACTTCTTCGAGAAATGTCTGGAATGTTGGATAAAATGGTTAAAAGCTACAGTAAAAACTAGCACCTTGCTAGCTATTTTACCTAGTTATATCCAACAAGAAATTGTTTATTAACGCTTAAGACATGAAAAGGCAAATTTAGAAGTAAAGATAGGTATAAACCTAGATACGTGTGACAGGGAAAGAAAAGGGGAAGGAGAAGGAGTAAACGGAACTTAGATATCTAGGACCTCATAACTAACGATAGCCTTGGTCAGACCCCGTAGCTGGCCTAGTATTTCGCCCACTGTGCGATGGTACACCTGAAACAAGACTGAAAGCAAGAAGGCAGATGGAAGAGTGCCAGAGCGGACAAGTCGAACGACAGAAATATTTCCAGAAATACAACAGCGGCAGTAGATCGGTCTGCAAAACTATTTAGGTGTTTCTTTGATCGCGGTATTCAAGGACGTACGCTGACCCTGAGGATGTCCCGAAGGGGACTTAGTAGTGCTGGGTTAGGAGCCGCATCTTAGTTACTAATATGTATTTAAATATTAGAACCGATTTAATCCAACAGTAAGGATGCTGTTGGAGCTAGTCACAAAGTGTGATAGTGGGTTTTCATTGAAAAGACAAGTTAATCTTTAAAGATGCTTGAGAATCGCTTTAGACGAATTTATATGTTGTTGGAGCTTCTCACACAGAGTGATATTCATTGGACAGACAAGAAAGTTTAAATAACGCTCAGGAACCGATTTGGACCTATTTTAACCAACGGTAAGGATGCTGTTGGGGGTTTCGGAAAGTGTGATGGTGATTTACTTCATCGAGAAAATAAGATTTTTAACAACGCTTAATAGCCACTTTGAACCGATTTTGACCAACAGTACGAGTGCTGTTGGTGCCGGTCACAAAGTATGATGGACATTATTGGAACGACCAGGTTATTGAAAAAGTTTGAGGGTGAATTTGAATCGATTTAAATCAACAGAAAGGATGCCGTTACTACAAAAAAAATTCACCTAGAGTGAGCAGAAAATTCTGTCCTGTGCAATCCGGAAACCTTTGGATAAGTTTTTCGATGTTTTCAGGGAAAATTAAGTACGTCTTCTTGAAATGAACAGCAAGTCTTCTTATATAATTCATGCACTCTTTTGAGAGAGTCTTCAATCAGCAATTTTTTTCGAAGACTAATGAATTCCTCTTTAAGACAGACTGGAAAATTCTTTGGTGTTGAATCAGGAAAACTTTACGAAAGTTTTTCGAAGTTTTCTGAGATAGCTAAAGTTGTCTTCTCAGATTTTGCATGAAGTTTTCTTTAGATTGTTCCGCGTACTCTACTTTGAACATCAACGAAATCCTCTTTTGAAGTCTTATATGAATACTGAAGAAGGTTTCTGGCAAGACTCTGGAAAGAGTTGGAAAGTCAGTATTGTCGCTGGCAGCATTTCAAAGACATGACAGTGTTAAGGTAGCCTGGCTCTTACTGCGTTGCGTGTTAACCGCAAAAAGGATTCTGTAAAATGAGTTTGATTCAAATGAATAGATTTGAATCACAACGCATTTCACAGGCCTTGGTATTAATGAGCACAGCATAAGTTCCATTCCGCTAGGAAGAGTGCAAAAATCCTTTGGAAAATGTTATGAAGTTATGTGAAAAACAGGGAGAGGATCTCTAATGGGAAGGCTTTAAATGTATTTTTTGAAAACGGTGAAGGCATTGAAGATTTAAGAATTTCTGGGATGTCTAGGGTAAATATGGTTCTCAATCAGTTTTCTTCAAAAATCAAAGAAGTTATAGGGAAGATATGGACATTTCTTTAGGAATACTTAAGAAAACTTTTGAGAAGAACCTTGGAGTCTTAAAATATTATGTTTTGGGAATGATTATTGAGAAAATTGGATAACGAAGGGGTAAGTTACTCGGCCACCTTGTTAACGCCCTAAAAAAAACACTTCGACAAACTTTACACACCTCACCCCAAAAATAATTCCGTTATTTCTGGCACTCCTTACAAGCATGTACACAACATTTTCAGTTGGTTGGTGGAATGTTTGCCAATTAGCATATATTTACGGTTGTTGTTTCGACAGATATTCTGAAAAACAGTAAGGCCTTCCAACATCCCGAAACACGATCAACACAAACACAACAGGCAACAGCAACTAGCCTGCTGGGGGTAGCGCAAGTTCTAAAAGATGAAAATTTCCCAAATATCCCGCTTCCAAGACGCCACTCAATCTTAAGAGCTTTTCACGGGTTTTGTTGAAAATTTTCAGGCTGCGTGTGAACTGACCCGTCTTTGCGAAAACGAAGAGTTGGACTGAACTATCAATTTTTCAAAACGTGTGTCATTCCCCCTTGGTGATCTAACCGCGGTCATGCAGTTCACTGGTTAAGTTGCGAGTCAAGAACAATTTTGGAAGCTATTTTTAACACCGCAAGCTCCCAGTTTCCAGAAGAACACTCAAGTCCCGGTATCCCGCTGGTATGATTTATTAATTTGTAGGTTGGAATCAATTCGTATAAAATTCCATGAAATTTCACCTTAACTAAATCAAACAATTCATAACTCTTCCCAATCATATTCCGAAAAAAACCTTTGCCCCACCAAACCGAAACACTAAGCCTTCTGCAACGCACCATGTTGACGCAACTTTTCCCGAAGAAACGAAGCAATCATTGCGGGCGGAGAAATGTGGCGCACCTTGCTACCCAAACTTTACAAGATAAACATTGCACGAAATGAAGAAGAAAAAGAGAAAAAAAATAAAGAACATTACTTCCCTTCATCGAACAAACCGCCAAACGGGGGGCCACGATGATGTGGAAGCTGATGAACTTCCCATCATGCAAGCAACGAACCGAATCCTCTCATCCGCAATCCACGGTGTTCCGCGGTGCCACGGTGAGGGACGTAAATGTTCCGCGTGTTCCCGTCGGTTGGTTTGCAAATTTCGTTATCCTCGTCAAACTTTCGACATGTTAATAATTAATGCAATCTTGCGGGATACAACCCGGTTGCTCTCCGTGCCAACTCCTGCATCCAACTGAGAGGACAGGACCTCATACGACCCTCCCCCCTTTTCCGGAGGATTGCCGAATAAAAATATTTTCGTTGTAAAATTACATCGATGAGGCCGGCGGCAGCGAGATTGCAGCTAGTCTTTACAGCATTTCCAACTTTTTCTGAGCATGCTTAACATTAGATTTTGGCGCACAAACTAATGATACATGTGTTATTCTGGGTCTTAATATAGCCGTATAGATCCAATGAATCATTTTAGTTCCTTCCAGGTACAAATCTGGAGTAGTATATTTCTTTGTATGTGTAAATGGAACACTAGTAGTCTTGCTAGGGTTTATGGACAACTCCTTATCTTTACACCAGCTGAGGGACGTTAGGCGACTTGGGTACCGCGTCGATATTCAGCCGCTCCATCTCCTCCAACGATCGCTTCGAGACTGACGCCAGATCCGGCCAGAACACCGCGTCTTCGCCCTTATGGTATTTCTTTATGAATGACGCAACTTCCGGCAGGCATTACGTACTATAAATTTCCCCGATCACGGCCAGTCTGGGCGAAAGAAGAGCGGCTTTGGCATCCTCTTCTCGCTGATTGTCAGCCACAGCAGCACCTTCTTGGGGAACTTGGTTTGTGGAATGAACTTCACCTCGGAGCTCATTTCCTTCGTGGGGGAAGTAAAATACGAAGTGCCTTGCCAGTCGTTGCCATCCAGGATGATATAGATCTCGTCGTCCATCACCACCGCCAAGTCGCGATTTGCCGGGAAAATCGAGTTGACCATCTTATTCAGCCGCTGCCGCTGCGTCATTGTCCACAGTGGACGCGACTTTCGCTTCGTGACATGTATGTTCATGTTCGTCAGACCCTTTTCACTGTTTGGCCAGTTGAACTGACCTCCCGGCCAAGCGCACGTGATGTAGCCACTTTTCCCTCTCGTGCTCTTCAGCATCCTTTGGAGCTTCTTGTCACTCAGGGTCGTCGGCCGCCCGGAACCGGACTTTCTTTCGATGCTCTGATTGTTGTCTAATAGTGCCAAGATGTTGAAGATACCGGAACGGGCGTATCCGACATCCACAACGTGCCGCACGATGGCCGTTTTCGACTCGACGGGGTACCGTTCTTTGAACACGCACACTTCTGAACGGAGTTGCTCCACTGTTTTTGCCATCACGGTTAGAGTTCGACTGATAGAGCTGACAAATTTTGTCTGCTGTGTGTCAAATATTCTCTTTGTGTACCTAAAAACATAAGATAACCTTAACGAGTGATACACTCGTTATTTTCTCACTATGCGACAATGATATGTTGTAGCTTGAATTTATTGCAACAAACCAAAACAAAATGTTGCATCGATGAAGGGAAAGAGACAAGTTGCTGTAAGAAAATGTTGTGATTCGCACACATGTTGCAACGATCTTGTTTTCCTGTAACAGCGACAAAATAACGTTTTGTCATTATTGCAACATACTACCGATAGCAACAATGCTTTATCAGCAACATGAAAAATAGCGACAATCAGTTGTTGCTGTCGAACAAATAACTGATCTGAATAATTATAAAATTTGTTCTGGATAGACTTCCACTTAAAGCATATCTATATACCCATCTGCCGTCATAATACCACTGATAAGAACCAGATTCCCCGCTCCAAACCATGAGATACAGCCCCAGACCATGATATTTCCACCGCCGTGCTTCATGGTCCCTTGTAGATGTTTATCCTTCAGCCCTTCATCGCTTTTCCGCCAAACTCGCAGTCGTCGTTTTCTGTTGAACAGCTCAAACTTTGATTCGTCTGACCAAACAACCCGTTTCCAGAACTCCAGTGGCTTATTTATATGGTTTCTTGCAAACCGCAATCGCTTCTCCTTATTCACCCTACTTATGAACGGCCGTTCCCGAGCAAAATGACCAAACCGTGCTCAGCAATGCGTCGCCGAACTGTACGGTCGGATATCGAAAGGCTTAGCTTTTCTCTGATGGTAACAAACGGATCCTTTTTAATTTCTCGGATGATTCTAGTGTCTTGTTCGATCTGAGACACTTCCAAGTTTTTGGTGTTTTATAACTATTTTCTGCACTGCACCACGGCTTACACCATACTTTGCGCTGAGATTCGTTTTTTGAGTAATCGCGCACAATAGGATTTCGAACTTGGACTGTTATTTTCTTACTTCCCATGATCGATTCTTAAAAAACTCGTCACTTGGGCTAAACTCACTTATTTCTCATAACTGTAGCAATTATCTGTGATGGATTTAAATAAAGGAACGTCAAAAGCATGATCAACAAGGGGTAAGCCAAGTGGATGTACACGGAAAGTATTTTTTTTTCCTAGTGGATCTTTTTTATTGACATACCGTAAACACAAGCTTATTTCATTTTTCACATGCAGTTGGCTGAAAAGAATATGTTTATTCAAACTTTTACGCTAAGCCTCATGAATGATACGGGTAAGAAAGTTGCTATTGATACGAAGTTGTAAAAATATCTATGCCTGATTAGTATACGGCTCGATGGATCTTTTTTTTTCGCCGGTCACTGTATGCAATCGGACAATGGTTGAAAAGATGAACACTAGCTGTTGCAAATCAAATTATTTTTAGGAATAAATTAATTATCTTATGATATTAAAACAACATGCATGATAAACTTTAGTTTATGTTAACAGAACAAACTGAAATTTATAGCAAATCGTATGTTTTTCATTAAAGCATTAGGTATCGATCTTCCATCTTTACCAACTATCCCATATCACTCGACAAAATTTTTGAGAGAGAAAGAGGGATAAAACTAAACATTGTCTCTTTTCGGTAGATGCAACATGTGACATTTTTGAATTTATTTATGTTGCATACAAAGCAATATACAAACAACGCCTTGTCTCTTTCCAAAATAACAATCGGATGTTGTGAAACATTAATATCTTGATTCAACTGCCATGCAATTTGTCATTATTGTGTGGAGTATGCAACAATGATAATAATTCATTGTTTTTTGTCCCAACATTGAAAAGTTAGGACAATGTCTTTTTCATTCATGCATTCACGAATTTTGATTCACTGCTGCTGACTCATGGGTTACTATGATTGATGCAGCATGGGTATTTTTGTCAGTGCGGGTTAAGGTAAACCCATGAAAAATCAGCTATTTTTGTCCATTTTTCTTAGCGCAAAAGTTTAAATTAATGACATTATCAAAGACTCTTTATAATTTATTTTTCAAGTAACCTTAACTAGTTACCTTCCATGGGAAACTTATCAAAAGCAATTATCTGTGGTAGCTATTTTTTTTATCACCATCCGAAATATGTCAATTTTTTTTAATGCAAACGTTGTATTTAAATAATACATGTTTGTGGCCTGATAGAGATATTTAATCAGAAACATGTCAATTATGTATTTTTTCCGAGACTGTGTTACTACAGAGCATTAAATCTACTTCTTGTCTTATTCATGAGTTCATGAAAGTAAAATTAGTTACATCATAATAAATATCTATGCTATTATTTGTTACATATTCTAGTAAACAATCATCTCTTATATCAACTATACGATATCAACTGTGCTGTTTCATATTGTTTGCATCACACCCAATAACAAATGCTTTATTTTGCGATTTACAGAATGTTACGAATGCGGTAACATCAGGGGAAGGTACCTCTTCTACGTCGCCAGGAAAATATGCAGATGCTACGTAGATTTCTGTTTTCCACGCCTAGTAAGAATGTCCATAATTGCCGCCACAATGTCCCGTTTAACAAATTCTTTAATGGGTAGCATTTTAACATATACATTTAACATAAGCATATTTACAAGAATAGCAGATCTTGGAATCTGTTGTGTTTCATCATAGATCAACTTATATATGATTTAGCAATATTAAGTTTATTTTGGATAATTTTATTTAAATCTCTTGCAAAGTACAGCACTTGCACCCTTTGCATGATGGAGATTTATTTGGATGGATTTGATGCTGTTTTGACTATTGAATGTGATGCTAATGCTAATCTTCCTGTATTCAGGATTTGAAACAGTTCGACCTTTACTTTCGATCAAGGTCAGTCCTGGGACATTCTGCTTAGTGGTGCTTCCACTCACTTTATCGTCTCCATTTTTTTCACCAGTAGTGACCAAGAATTTGTCCAGTTTATGTATTTATCTAAAAGAACTAACATCAAGTGTAAAACAAAGGGCTTATTTCATGCTATAAACATGCATGACCAAGAATTTGTCCAGTTTATGTATTTATCTAAAAGAACTAACATCAAGTGTAAAACAAATTCTTGGTCTTACATGCATGTTTATAGCATGAAATAAGCCCTCTCACTGTTGCAAAATTTAACCCACGAGAGGGATGTTGTTTTGACAGAATATTCGAGGGGTTATTCGTTGCGAGCTATGCTTTGAGAGGAAATTAGTTCAGCTAGGAGCTGGATGCTCAAGAAGAAAATAAATAGTCTTTGTCAACGCCAATTTAAATTTTGCTGATTCAAACAAGTCTTGATTTTTACTCGGGCACCGAACAAAAAAACAATCCACAATTCAATGCGTACCCTCGTTGCTGCTCCACATTACGCACCGAAACGAGATTTATTACAACGGTATACTTTTCTCCCCATGCAGGATTTGTGTGCAACTATGTTGATTCTGTGGCGCTTCCAAACCAAATTAAACAAGTAGAATTTTTTGTTCTGCTTGAAAAAATAATGAGCAAACTCGGTATACCGACGTAGTTTTTACCGCCGTGCATCAGAATGTTTTCAGTCGCCCATTTGGCACGTTTTGCGTGGAATTTGTCCGACGTTCGTTGTTTTGAACTTGCGATCTAGTTTCAGGGCTTGTGTTTAGCGTCTAATCTGCACCACTGTTGTGTAGATTCCGTCTTGGAAGTGAGGCTGATGACATGCACGAAACCGGTCATCAGTCACGTCCCGACGAGCAGACACGTGCGTTCGTTGCCAAATGGCGTTTGTTGACGGTAATGTTGTCGGAGTCAAATCATGAGGTTTTCGAGTTATTGTTGTTTGTAGTTTCTAACCTCGCACGTTGTTACTTTTAATACAGACACTCTTTGGCACATGTTTTGAACTATCCCTAATTCAGGTCGATTGCAATCACCTAATCCTGTTGGACGGCAACATTTTCCATCCATCACCTTCGATTAAATATTCATGGGAGCGTTTTTTTATTTTTTGCACTTTGTATATTGTAATCCAACTCGGGGCCGTTATCACCTCTTCCATCGATTAGTGCTCTAGTTTGCTGTCATGCGGGCCTATCAGTACGTTCAACTGCATGGATGGCACTTGCATTTCCCCATTCAGTCGGTGTGGTCGGCTCCGATGCATTCGATTTATAGATTTTTCCTAGCTTAGAGCCACTCCTCCAGCAGCAGCAGCAACAGCAACAAAGTGGAAATTCCCAAAAGGACATCAAACAACAAACATTTATCCTGACGGCTGTGGAGATGCAAATCTATATTCCATCGAAGGATATATTTATTCACTGACGTTTGATCCCTGGATGAGACCGGTTGACGATGATGGTATCGATTCGATTAGTAAGGTGAAAGGTGGCACTTTTTTAATTTCTTGCTTTACCACTAAGAGAAAAGCAGGCTGGGATGATTTTTACTGAACGGTTATGCTCACATTGAGCAATGGCCTGCTTTTTCTGGAGTTTTGAAACTGAGAGCCTTCGATGCCAGAACCATTTTGTATTGGTAGTACTACCTATTTGGGCAACCTAAATTACATACTTTACTTGACGAACGAACGTACTATGATGGTCAAATTCAGTTCAAAATAAGCTCAGTTGATCTTTCTTGCTGAGTAACATGACACAACGTACAATTGTGTACCCATTATAGCTCGGAAACTAAGTCCGACAGCAATGGGCTCTCCTCACTGATTGACTTGATCCACTGATAGTACTCATTATGCCCTTGTATGAAGGACCATTGGGTGGATCGATAGACAATGTAAGGATTTCGGATTTCAATTATGGTGAACACAGTTTCCAAAATCGTAATAGCTTTCGAATCACTTCTTTTTCACATCCATCTCTTACAATGGCCGCCACTTTAATCCCCCGTTCACTCCTCGCTCCCTACCACTCCCTACATAGTACTCTCTCCTACCATTCTCGGTTATGCTCACTCTTCCTACACGCAAAAAAAAGTCGCAGTAGAAACTACCATTTCGAGGGTTAAATTAAGCGCTATCACCAACAATTTTCAGCTGACTACAAATGCGTTTGATTTTACCATGCCTGCGATTAGATCAACCATGGTGCGGTTGATATCAATATGAGGTTTGTCAAATATACCACAAACGTTGAAGATTTTACCGTAAACGTAGTAAATTTGACTGAAATTTCATGGTAGTTTTAAAGATAGGCGTAGTCGGGTAAAATGGTAGTTTTTACTACAAGATTTCTTTCTGTGTAGCTAACATCGCACAAGGGGTACGTCACTCCCTAAAATACATCCCTACATATATTTAACCATTGCTCCTTCCGAATTGAGTCCTGATCTCTGGTATCCTCATCTTCTCATAAATTTGTCAAATATGGGAGCTTGGTGCGGATTTTCGGCAGGGGACTTTCCAGTAGTGGAATGAATCGAGGCACGATACGTAAGAAGAAATTTTTGATATTCCATTCGCCAGTCTTGTCCAAGTTCCTGGGAAATTTGCAGTCGCTTGAGAATTGGTCTGTTTTGGCGCTCCACCTCTCCATTCATTTGAGACCAATACGGAACAGTATTGATGGGCTTGATGCCATAGTCTCGACATAATTCGGAGAACTGTTAGCAATTCTCTCTTAACTGTGGAGAATTGTGTACAGTGAGAGTAGCCGGGACACCAAAACGACAAAATATTGTTCGACGCTCGTCGATGGTGCATTCCGCTGTAATTTTAGTCATCTCCTTCACCTCAAAATACCTGCTATAATAATCAACAACTACCAACAGGAACTGGCCTTCAGGAAAGGGACCCAGAAAATCAATAGCAATGTCTAGCCATGGACCTGATGGCAAATCCCGTCGACTCATTGGCTCTGAGGCGTCTGGAGCGGAAACAAGCATACATCATCGACATTTCTTAACATAAGCCTCAACATCTGTGTTCATCTTGGGCTATACACATCTTGGGCTGATACACGTAAACGACTTGTCATCATACGGATGCCAGGATGACCTTCGTGGGCTAGGGACAGTACCTTGTCCCTCCGAGATTTGGGAACGACTAAACGATCCCCTCGCATCAAGACGTTACCGACCTGACGAAGTTACCCGGTATTCTTTTGGGAGCTCAAATGCAATCGTATTCGAAAACTCACGGCAGCATTGATAGCCGCAACGTTTGCTATTTCGTTCACAAATATCTCCTCAGAGCAATCGAAGGATGTTGGTTCCAATGTTGGCACAAGTTTTCGAACGTGATGTTAACATATATTGAAGAGCTTCACAGCCTGTCACGAGGTCAAATCTGTTGCCAAGAAGGTACATTTGGAATCGTTCGACTTCCCAATGCTTCCTTCTTTGTTTGGCAGTACCGGCCTTGATTTCAAAGCGTAACATATGACCCGATGTTCTCCAGTTTCGTTCGTTTGGACTAGTATAGCCCCCAGTGCATTGGAGCTTGCATCTACTATTACAGAAGTAGAATGATCTGTATGGAAATGTCCCAAATTCGCTTCATCCGAAAGTGCATTTTTGATTGCTTCGAGCGATGTTTGATGTTCATTCGTCCACTCAAATTGTGCATCTCGTTCAGTCAGCCTTCGTAGTGGCTCGTCTAAGGTAGCCAAATTGATAATGAATTTATTCATGTAATTTGCAAGCCCCAAGATGGTTTTCAATCCGGAAGCATTCTCTGACCGTCTGAATGATACGTGTGCATCAACTTTAGATGGTGAAGGACGAATTCCTTTGTCCGAAATTCCATGTCCGAATGTCACTTCCTACAGGCAACATAAATTCTATGTATGCACATGGATATTTATAATCACCTTCCAACAATAAGATTGAACAATTGGTCAACAACGCGAGCTTTCTATGGATGCCCCAATGGACGGAAGGAAGAGCTCGGCCTCTATTCACAAACTGCTAACAATGGGGAGTAGGCATTCCCAGTCTACCCATCCAGAGTGCTTCAAGTGAGTGCCCTGATGGTCCCTTCCATTTTCCAGCATTAGTATCATTTTTTTCTATAATTATTTATACAGTGGAATAACAAAAATCCACTATAATCAATCATCGGTAACACCATTGCATGCGGTTGTTACAAAACTAAAACAATCTTTTTTCACAGAAAAAAATTTACTGGCTGCGTTTCCAGACATTGAAAGAACATTTGATAATTCATCTCATAGCTTAAACATGGTTTTGATAAGTGTATTGTCAATTGTATCAACGAGATGTTATCAAAAATACAAATATCAGCAGATCTCGGAAGCTCATCCGTCACTGTTAGAGCTGTAAAAGGGTGTCGGTTTTTTAACGGGATGGAAAGTCAGCATACAGACTCTTGAATAATTCAGGGTGTGGAGATGAGGATGCCGACTCTTCGACCCACTAAAAACCCACCCGTGCCACTAGCCTTGGTAGTTTCGCCATTTGTGCCGATGCTCTAAGACAATCTGAGAAGCCACCGTGTTTATAGCATCACAGGTATCATGATCTTGACACATTCTCTGGTCAAGATTATCCGGAGTTGTGTCCCGACTGCTGACGGTCATCAAGCCGTTCCTCGCGTCCTTGAAGCGAGGGCACACGAAGAACACATGTTTTGCTGTTTCATCCGCTTCCGCCCATACGGGACACGCGTAGGACTCGACGTGCCCGTACTTTTGCAGATACTGTCTGAAACAGCCGTGGCCTGACAGTATCTGTGTCAACTGGAAGGTAACCTCCCCATGTCGCCGATCGACCCATCGAGATATTTCCATTATTAGTAGGTTGGTCCACCAATCTTTGGTGGAATTATTCCACTCCATCATTGACCATTGGTGGGACTCTAGTGATCTTGCTGGCACATTAGTCTGTGGGTACTTTCGGGGTTGCCAATGTAGCTCTTACTTCTCAGGGCGGTGGCCCATGCCGGCTCGCCATACCTCATTATAGACAAGGCGACGCTTGCCGAGAGCCTAGGCTTGCTCCCCTGTACCGCTGAGCTATTCGACATCATGCGAAATAATGCCGATATATCCATCCAGTTTCCTGAAGCGCATACATCCCTCGACAACATCGATGGAGTGCGAGGCCGTTACCTCCACCTTCGCTATGGATTCTCCATAGACCTCTAGGGTAATGTCATCCGCGAAGCAGACAATCTTAACCCCGTTTGGGAACTTCAATCTCAACACATCGTGTTCCAGAGCACCGGGCCCAGGATTGAACCTTGCGGAACTCCTGCGGTGACTGTAACACGTTCTTGACTCACCATTGTGTTGTATATATGTCCAGGGTGACTACTGCACAGTAGTCACCCTGGATGTGAACAGCTCTTGCGTTGGATTGCTACCTCTGCCGTCTTGGTGACAGTCCTGATGGCGTCCACCGTTAACTTCCCTTTACGGAACCCATACTGGTTGTTGGAAAGGCCATCATACCTTCTATGTACTTCGATAACCTGTTGAGGATAACCATCTCCAACACCCTACCCGTCGTGTCCAACAAGCATATCGAACGGTATGCTTATGAATCCCCTGGTGGCTTCCCTGTCTTCAGTAGCAATACTAGCGTCTGCATTTTCCAGGCGTCTGGGAAGACGCCCTCGTCAATACATCCTTGCTTCACCCCCGTGAACTTTCCGAGCGCCAGTGAGATAGCCGTCCTGGTGCTTTGACTGCCTTCAGCGACTTACCTATCGCAATGAGTTCATCGTTTGTCATGGAACAATTCTGCAGCTAACGGAGGCCAGGGACTCTGGTTGTGTCGCGAAAAGAGTCCTGCTAATGACCATCTGCACAGAAAAAAATAATTAATTTTAACGCAGCGTGTAAAATCTCTCGTTTAATTTCAACCAGAGGAAGCGTAAACAGCGAGTTGTATGCAATCATCCATACAACATACAAACATGTTTGTAATGTGCCATACAAAAGGCTAGATGCAGGCGTTATCTGACCTCAATTTACATGAAATATCCCATTAATATCTGCCAAATCTAGCATTCCATTTATGTGCATTAGAAAACGCCTAAAATTCAATGTTTCTTTTTATCTGTGTGCAGTAGCTCTGGTGACCCAACAAACATGAATGCTGAATAACTGTTTGTTCAACCAAATTTGGGGATGTTGTTCAGCTTTTTCTTCTCGAAAGTTGAATAATTTCTCCAAATTTGTTTGAACAAGCGGCTATTGGACCCTGATGTTTGTTGGGGATTGCTCGGTTGGAGCAGTCGTGCCCTTGGTTTTGGTCATCACCACCCGATAGGCGTCACCCCATGGATACGAATTGGCTTTCGAATACAGACCCACAAAGCAGGTCCGTCTACTGGCGTTTATCTCTTTCTTTAGCGCGGCCTTGGCGGCGGCTAGCGCCACGCGACGCTTCGTTCTTTCGGAGTCCAAACGCGCTTTTTGCATCCTCCTTCTAGCACGGAGGAAAATTCTCCGAAAATCGATGATCGTCTCTCTCCATCAATAAATCGACGAACTCCCATCCCTAGGTTTGACCTTTCTGGGCATGGCTGCGTCGCACACTCGTGTAAGTAGTATTGCGAGTTGATCGCCGCATGGGTCCAGGGTAACGCTCGTTCTCTGTTTCCGCTCAAGCGCCTCTTTGAATACTTCTTTACCGTCCTCCATCTACGGGCGAATGGATTGGGTTTTCTTCCCTTAGCGTGCTGCCTAGCGTTATGGATGATGCTGTAGCGAATCACCAGGTAGCCGTTATGAGTGTAGCCATCCTCCACTCTCCAGTTGCTCAACAGCCCAGGACTGCAGAACGTTACGTCGATCATCGACTCTGCTCCGTTTCTATGGTAAGTACGTTTGGTGCCAACATTGGTCAGGTCTACGTTGAACCTGGCCTCCGTTGTCATCCAATCGACCATTTGCGACCGCGAGTCCCTCGTTTAAGGTGGACACAATCTCCTGGACCAAGAATTTTGGACCTATCCGTAACCCAGTTTCCGTTACGGGTGGGGATGCGGTATTGGTCGGATATTATTGCAATATTCGCTCTTGACTCGCGAACTGCCTGACACCCAGTGGTTCAGATTCAATTGGGTTACCCGCACTGTGTTTAACTTTTTAGTCTACCCTTGTAGGCCGGACTCTTGAAGCCTCCCGTAACGTGCTCGTCGTCTGGTTTCTCAGAGCACGTCATGCATTTGGGTGGCTCCTTAAAATCCCGGGCCATGCGGCCTTTTCCTCCACACCTTCGGGATAAGTCGCTCCTACATTCCCACGAAATATGCCCGCTCTCGAGGCACTTAAAGCACGCTTTTGGCAGCTGGTGCCCAGTGGGCATACGGATCTTCCCACTCTGAGTTTTGGCACTTTTAGGGCCGAGTCTGCGGTGGCTACTGAAAGCCGTATTGTTGCCACTTGGGTCCAGAGTGGACCCTTTCGTAGCCGTATGGCTGTTGGGGCTACCTCAACTCCACACTGGGATCTCGTCTAAGTTCGTCCGTGATCTCGTCCAAATTTTTACATTGAACAGTTACTAACTTGGCTATGGCACGTACCTTCACTCCTGCTCCTAAGGCCTGTTCGGCCAGCTTTTTGTACGCTGGGCCCTTTAGCTTAGTGAGCTCGAGGATCATTTCACCGGTGGGAGTACGGTGGATACTCCGCGCGTCGGTGCACAGATCCGCGAGCTTGGCGTCACCGCCCATTGACTTCGGAGTACTTAGACTCTTCGGTCTTCACCGTTTTTTTCAATTTTCCGTCCACTGATCTCCCTTTCTATATTGAGTATAGTGGTTCATTCTCCAAGTTCCTTTTTCTATCTGTGGTTCACCGTAGATTGTACGCAGTACCTTTCGTTCAGTCACCAAGAGGCGCGTTGGTCGTCCACTAGCAATGTCCATGTTTCGTGGCCGTAGAGAACTACCGATCTAAGTTATGTCTTGTAGATGGTCAACGTTGTAGTTCGTTGAACTATGTTCGATCTTAGCCTCCTTTGGAGTCGAAAATATGCACGATTGTCAGCCACAATGCGGCTCTGTATCTCTCAGCTAGTGTGATTATCGGTGGTCATCAATGAGCCCAGATACACGAATTCATCTTCCGTCTCGATTTTTAAACCCGTCGATCTGAACTCGTGGTGGGAGGCTGACAATGTCATCTCGTGAGCCTGTTTCTCATATATTTGTTAGACCTCTGGACCAATAAATGCGAAAATCTATCGATTTGAACAGTATAAGGACTGTATCGTTAATTATGTGTACACCTAAAAATTGCTGTATTTAAATATGTTTTATTTATTTAGCAACTCAAATTCATTTACATTTTTATTGACCATTAATTCCAATTTTCGTAGATCTGGCCCGCTCTCGCACCATCTTCTTGGTGTTCTTCATGAGGTTTTGCGCAACCGTTCCGTCGATGGTTTTGCTTACGTTTACCCAGCTTTCCTTTCAACAAAGCCCAAAATTTCTCAATGGGCCTTACTTGCGGACAATTTGGAGGATTCATTCTTTTCCACAAATTGGACATTGTTCTCTTCAGACCAGTCCAAGGTGGCACGCGCGTAGTGACAGGATGCCAAATCAGGCCAAAACAGTGTCGAACCTTAGTGTTTTCGGATTAGTGGCAGAATTCGTTTCTGCAGGCATTCCTTCCGGTACATTTCGGCGTTCATAAAATTGGTATCCACATTAATTCGGACACCTTCAAATCATTGTAACTTTTGAAATGTTGCACGTAGGAATGAAAAATTTTACTGTGGTATAGCTGAAAGTCTGTGATGAAAAAGACTATAATTGATGTTTACATTTCATGTTTAGTATTCAAGATGACGACGTTTGTACTACGAATATTAGACGAAGTTTTCATGCGTTGTTATGGACGATAAAACTTATGTCCTGGAGAATTTCAAGCAGTTTCCAGGGCTGGCTTTTTATTCTGCTATGGCCAGAAAAGCTACAGTTGAGCATTTCAGAACGAAGAAGGCATCGAAATTTCCCAAAAAATGCCTTGTGTGGCAAGCAATTTGCACGTGTGACAAAAGAGTAAATCTTTCGTCAATCGTCACGCAGGCACAATCAACAAGGAGATCTATCAGAAAAAGTGTCTGCAGAAGCGATTGCTACCCTTCATCAAAAGTCACAAAGAAAAACCTTTGTTCTGGCCCGCTTTGGCATCATGCCACTATGCTAAAACTGGGATGGAGTGGTACCAAGCAAATCAAGTGAACATTGTACCAAAAACCTCAAACCCGCCAAATTGCCCCCAGAGCTACGACCAATCGAGAGATATTGGGCTCTGATGAAGCGGAAGCTTTCTGGAAAGCAGCAAGGAATCAAAGACATCAAACACTTCCAGCAAATTTGGACAAAGACGGCTTTTACGATTTCTGAAGAGTCTGTACAAACCTTTATGGACGGAGTTAAGCGCAAAGTTCGAAAATTTTATCCAAATACCAAATAACTATGTTTTGTCTTCACGAATTGTTAAAACACACCCCAAGAATCTGAAATAAACAACTACGACGGAAATACAATGCGAAATTTATGTTTTATTCATGTTTTGAGGTGTCCGGATTAATGCGGATACAGACCTTATTTGCGTACGTCTCGTCAGCCATGATAATAATACACATGCCATTTTTGCTCAAAATGTGGTAGTACAGCTTCCGAGCCCGAGTTTTCTCGGAATCTGCCTGAATTTGGCTGCGTTTCTGACATTTTTGTTTCCGGTACGTCTTCAGGGCACTTCGCTCCTTTGCTCGTTGGACCATTCCAATCGGCGTTCCACTCTTTTTTATGCTCAATATCTGATGGATACCTCCTTTTTTCCTTCAAAAACTTTGCAAATTTGTTTGTCCAAATTTGGGTTTAACGCACCGGTTTTTCTACCACGGCCACGGGTAAGTCCTTCAATGTGTTATGCATAACAAACCGGACACTAACACTTTCTTCTTTTGCTAAATTTCTTAGCGACAATCCCTTTTCAGTGCAGTACTTGGTCACAACCGATCTTCGCTTTTCTTCCGTAAGACCTTGCATTGTTCCACTTGACGTAAAACTTTTTTTACAAGGCAAGCAATACATTGACACTAAACAGCTGTCAAAATAAGCGTCATAGTCTTTTTCATACAGAACCTCAAAGGTGTACTCATAATTAACGATAGCGATAGGCCTTAGTACCCTTCCACTGTTTTGGTCGGATTTAGCGTCGGCGCATTACGCCGAAACAACTGTCAATTTAGAAAGACATCAATTCAAGTTGCCATCAGCATTGGCCGATCAAATGTTACTGGGTGATAGTGAAGAGGGTCTTCAAAAAGGCTTCTGAAACAGTCCCGAATAAAAAAGTATTTTAAAGGTATTATACCATTTATAGTTTCATAATTATTGAAGTTATCTTCCAACAATTATAAACTGAAAATACAGTGTATCATATCGATGATATATGTTATCGTAAATCAAGATCTTAACATAACACTAATAGGTTGTTAAGTATCGTTACCATACAAAAAAAAAAAGACTTTTTCTCGAACAAAATTTCCGGTGTATTATAGAGTAAATAATTTGTGAATATTATTTTTTCTGCAATTTTACTTTAGGTGGTATCGGTCAAATCTGGTTATATCATAAAATATTTTTTTCAGCCATTACGATACAAGTTAACATAATTTAATAATAAATACGATATAAAAAGATAACAGATATCGTTACAGTATAGTAATATTATATGAGAATTTCAATCATGATGATAACTGCTACAATCATGATACAATAATGAATAATGCTTTTCCCGTTTTTTTCTCCCAATCCAAGTAAATAAAAATATTCCTTTGATGTTGATAGTTGTATTATTAAAAGCTTTTCGTTGTGAACAAATGTATAGAAATTGAGGAAATATAATTATAAAATACCAGCAAAAGTAGATCCAAACCAAAGCAAAGGTAATCCAACAAAAAAACCAATTGATTTATGGAACTTTAAGTAAACTAGGGTAACTAGAAATACTATAATAAGAGATCAGCGGACTCAAAAACCGTAAAAATGCGCACTCGTTAAAACAGTTTCCTGAAATTTTGATATCGTGACCATAAGTCATATCTTTCAACCGTTATATCATCAATGAATGAGCAAGGGCAGTACTATAAAGCACTGTTAACTCCATTGTTCATGAAATCATTATCAGATATGAAATAGCTCATTTATGGTTGTTTAAAGTTTGAATGTTTCTATATTACACCAAGCATTATGCACGGATTACACGTATAGTTGTGATTACAACATGAATGGAAAATGTATAATAATGATCATACAGCCAATGATAATTTTCTGTTCGGGCTTGTTACGTAACTCGCACTAACACACAGTCAAATATTCTGTTTGAGGTTTCATCATAGAGAACAGATGTTCATCTTCCATCTGCTACTTGTGTTAAACATTAAACCGACATTTCAAATGTATGTCATTATACTCCTGGTAGGCGGCGCTGAAGTTGTGCGATAAATGTCATGTCAATGTTTATCAATAAAAAGCCTAGCACATAACCTGAAAAGTTTTGTTTGTTTTTCTCCTCACTTACTTTTTATACCGGTTGCCCATACTAACTTTAACATACGATTTTCAAGAAAAGGTATATGGACATCAATGCCTGTTCTCTGTGGTTTCATCAATCGACAATCAAAGGTATGACCATAATTCATATCTTTCCTTCGTTATATCATACAATGAATGAGCAAGGGATATACCATACGGCACTGTTAATTTCTTGTTTATGAAATTATTTTCATGTATAGAATACGGTATTTATGGTTGTTTAAGGTTTGAATGGTTTCTTACATTACACCAGCATTATACACGGATGATATGTATAATGGTGATTATAACATGAATGAAAAATGTATAATAATGAGCATACAGCTAATGGTAATTTTCTATTCGGGGTTGGGGTTATGCAGCTGTGCAAAAAAAAACATAAGACCAATAATTGCCCCTCAAAAAATATGAAGAAACACTTGTTCGGGAATGAATGAAAATTATTCAATAAAAAATAGCCGATGAAATTGTTACGAAAGTTTACTAAAGCAGTTTCATCCTAATGATAATTTTTTGTTGATTTGTTTGCAGCCGTCATTTAGAAAACGTAATATGGAATCTGGCCACCCTGGCGAATTATGCCAGTCAAGAGAATCAATTTCCCTTGGTATAAAGCGCCCTCCACACTTATTAGTATATTGAGACAAAGGGAGGAATATTGTCAATGGTATTGCAGATATAATGAGTTGTTGGCATTCGTGTTGTCCATCATTACACACACTTAAATTTTGCTAATGATCTCGGCTGAAAATTGGTTGATGATGATCTCTGAAAAAAATTTGTTCTATATCAGTACCCAGGTAACCAACGAGCAGTTCCAAAGCGTCTTAACGGCAGCCTGTCAAGCAATTAAGTCACCTTAAATGCAACATAAATGCCGCTTTAAGCCCAATATACGGCTGCTTTACTGCAATGTTCTAATATTATTAATGCTATTTGGCATTCGAAATGCTTATTGCAGGCTAAAAATCATTTAAATAGTATTTTAAAAACAACTTTATAACAGATGGCATTCAAGATGCTGATATAATACTAATATAAAGCTTGAGGCATCTGAAATGCAGATTTAGGGTTGATTTACTGCATATGCTAATGCTTATTGATTACCTGGGCAGTACTCTATGGTACTGCTACACACAAGCTATTGTTCGTTGATATGTCGGTAAAATTTCAATTACTTTGCGCTTGGATGTGGGAATAAGTACGAATATACAGTATGTAAAATAAGTATATCCACTCCTGCTTCAAATTTACAATTTTCCTGTTATCGATTCAAATATTAATTGATAAAATGAGTGTTGTTATGCATTTGGTCCATTATATAGTACCTATCATTATACCATTAAATACACTTGTATTAATCTTGCTCTTGAAAATCTATGCCAAGATCAACAGAAAAGGGAAGTAAAACATGCAAAAAAAGGTTTATCCACCCAAACATGCTTAGTACCATTTTGCCGTGTATTGAGCGGTTCCTGTCACTTTTTCGAATGTAAACATTGCATACAGTTATCCTTTCGTAGTGTAGAAGCTTTCGTTATTCAAATTTGAGTTCTCGTGTTTCGAAATGCCTAAAAACGCACAAATTTCGTTGAGTATCCTAAAAAAATATATCATAGATCATCACAAGTGCGGTAAAAGCTACCGTCAAATTGCTAATATCGTTCAGATACGTAAAGATACGGTTGCCAAAATTGTTCAGAAGTACAAAAAGAGTGGTTCTTGCACACCAGAAAAGCGATCAGGGCGACCGGCGAAGACAAGCTCCCGGATTGACAGGGCTATCGTCAGAAAGGCGGAACAAGATCGAGGTTTGTCAGCTCCAAAAATTGCAAAGCAAGTTGAGAGTTTTCTATCCATGTGACACTTCAAACAATCCGAAATCGATTGCATCTACAAGGTCTGAAGGGTAGAGTGGCAATTAAGAAACCATGGTTGTCAGCGAAAACATTAAAAAACGATTGAAGTGGGCTCGAGATCATATTACATGGACAGTCGATGATTGGAGAAAGGTCATTTGGTCAGACGAGACTAAAATAATGCTATTTGGGTCTGATGGTATCACACGAAAATGGCGCAGAACCGGTGAAAGTCTGAAAACCCAGTGTTCAAAGCCTACAGTCAAACATGGTGGAGGTGAGTTATTGCAACATCATTAATTTTAAACTAACTTAACTAGCTTTTATCATTTTCAGGGCAGGTAGAGTCATGGTTTGGGGCTCGATGGCTTCGTCTGGCGTTGGAGAACTCGAATTCATTGACGGAATAATGACAAAGGAGGTTTATCTGGACATACTGAAACGAAAACTTTCAGCAAGTGCACAAAACCTGTAGCTGGGCCGGAGATACACGTTCCAGCAAGATGGGGATCCAAAGCACACATCAAAGCTGGTATCCCAATAGTTCAAGGAAAAGAAAATCAATGTTTTGGAGTGGCCAGCACAGTCTCCTGACCTTAATCCAATAGAACATCTCTGGTCTATTTTGAAAATTAAGGTTCAGGAACACAAACCATCAAGCATTCAGCAATTACGACAAGTTGTTGTAACTGTATGGGACAAAATCGCACCAGAAACGACTGCTAAGCTTGTCCAGTCAATGCCACAACGATGTCAAGCTGTCCTTCAAGGAGGTCACACGAAATATTGAATGATTTTCAGGATGATGGTGAATATACTTTTTTTGCATTATTTTTTATCGTTTTCTTATATATTTGGTCTCAGACACGAACAGTTCGTGCTTTTACATCAAATTATCGTTATTTGGCTTTCTTTTTATCCCTTGAGAAATTAACTTAATATTAAAAATCGTTTTTCAATGTTTTGGTGGATTATTTGAAGCAAATGTGCCAAGTGAGAAGGGGTGGATAAACATTTTTTACATACTGTTATTATATTGAGCATAGTATTGACTGCACAGAAGAAAATAAATAAGTGTATCAAGCGCGTAAAAATTACTCTCGTTAATTTACAAGCCAAAGGAGGCGTAAACAACGAAATTGTTTGCAATCTTTCATGCACCATACAAGAATGTTTACAATCTTTCATACAGCAGACTAGATTCAGGCGTTATCTGGCTTAAACTTACATGAAATATCCCATTATTTTCTGCCAAATCTAGCATTCCCTTCATGTTCATTAGATAACACAGAAAATTCCATGTTTCTTTTTATCTGTGCGTTTATTGGCAATAAGGACAGGAGCTTAACGTACCGGACTTCAGTTTCCATTAAATTTCAGCGCCCAACTGGTAGCCCTACACCCAGTATAGCCATCTCCGCCGAAGTGAAAGCTTTGTGCAAACAAAAACAACCATCACACCACGGCCCGGCTGCACAAAAGGCACGGCAAAAGGAGCAAAAACTCAGCTTCCACTTGTTCTTCCTCTCGACGGTTTTCCGCACTTGACTTGTTCGCTCATGCGAAAGGGATGAAAAGTGAATCTTCAAAGGTGGAAAATCACTCACCAACACAGACGACCCTGCACAGTGCTGCCTCTCATACAACCGAAAAACCGAGACCATGCTCCGAGCCTGACTTGGCATGTATGTAGATTCTGCCTGTGTCACCCTTATTCGATAATCTGAATTATTGACGAGGTTGTCCCAATAATTCATATTAAGAGCATGGCACAAACCTTCATCAATAATTCACCGCGAATGCTCAAACAAAGCTAATCGTATTTTCCTTAACCATATTAGACATAGAAAGGAGGAAAAAAAATAACTGGGACTCACCAACACACGCACACCACTTCGTCAGCAGCTAGTGGTTCCTTCCGAAAATTCCGCTGGTAAAGAAACTTTTCGCGAAACTACTGGCCGTAATCCGCTGATTGATTTCCGTTTCTCCAAGAAACCTGCAAGATCGAACGCACACGCACACACAACACGAACCGGAACGGATAAAAGGACTGGCTGTTGCGCGTCTTTTCTTCTTGTTGCTTTTGTTCCGACACACACTTGTTCACCCCGGGGGAAACAAAAGCGAAAACGCGTGAAGATTCTCCTCGATTGATAGCGAACGGAATTTTCCTCCACCGAACAGCCACACTTTGATGGATGATTTGTCACTCGTTAACTGTCAAACTGACAAACGACAGTTTAAACACTTCACACAAAGGTTGCCTTGATTCACCAGGACAGGAAACGCGAACTAACGGGATTCTTCGATTAGAGCTTGTTCTGATACGGCTCGAATGTATGAGCGGAACGCGGGGGAGGGTGGAATGCGGAGGTGCAAAATGTCGTCGCCGCTTGTTGCTTGTGTCAAAAGGATTCCGCTTTTCCACGGCTTGTGCTCCAACTGCGAGATCTCACCAACACACTGACACAGTTCGCGCAGGAAGTTTTCCCTGTTAAATGCTGCTGCTGCTGTTGTTGTTCCTTGCAGAAACACAGGCGAGGACACTTCGGGGGACAGGTAAGTGATAGAATGTCAATGTTTTTCGATTGGAAAACTCTTTACAGTGTGTGGAATGAGGGAATGGCGAAAAACAACCGTATGCTACGATGCAAGGGGAAACACAACAAGTGGCCGATTGCAATACTTCTTTCGGCTGCTTTGCACTACACTGACTCGATTTCACTTGGTTCACTGTTTGTTTATGTTTACAACCATCTGTCAAAACACAATATGGCGTTTGTTGGGACACACAAAAGCTTGCTAGGATCGAGAAAAACCTCTTGTCCTTTGGTACGATTTTCTCCTGTTGATTGACAGCGAGCTACGCTTGACACAAGCACACCAACACCGACACGCTTTTGTTCGACGAGCAACCCTCGAATGAGTTCACCAATACCAAAGCGGAATCGACTAGGGGGTGGTTGATTATCCACCCTCTCGTTCGCGAGCAATCCGTTTCCGTGCCGTACGCTAATAAACTTTTGCCCTTACACTTTCGATATGTGATTTGCGCGACTTTTCTCGCCTTTCTATTTTTAAAACAGCTGGCGCTTGCTGGAACACGCCGAATCGGCAATCCGGGAACCAACACAGTAGGCTCTTGGAAGCAAATATCAGCCTCTAATCGCGTTGCCAACTGTTTCTCTAATTAACCTCCTTCCTGTCTACAACAACACCGATCAAAGCCTACTGCCAGCGACAAACTGTCACAGCTGTTAAGCGTAATCCGATGGCACTAAACAAACCACGTTACCAGCGACAAAAACGCGCTCAATTAACACGGGCAAAACTTACGGAATTAGGCTTATCTAGTAGCAAGAGCTGCTGCTGGGATCCTACACAAGGGTATCGCTTTTGACAGTTACCCTTCTGCGTCTCTATTCGGCGGACTCTTCCCACCCCCCTTACTTACTGCTGGCAGGCGAAAGTTTAGTGCGAAAAATTCACCCACTCACACAGCCGTCCAACGACGCCTCCTACTACGGACGACCCGCTGCTGGGGGAAAATTGAGTCAGTGTTGTTGTTTTGATCACGTTCTGCTGGAATTAGGCGTCTGGCTGTGTGAGTGCGAGGGGGTCTTCCTGTGTCGTTTGTCAACGCCGAGGTTCACCCAGTGCAATGCAGTAGGTGATGGTTTTCACGGGTTGGAAAATGATTGTACTTGTTAGAAAATCAAACTGAGGCAAAACTTGTACGTACTGAGGAAGCTATCGACTAACAACGATCCGCGTTAAGTCTTCGGTGAGATGTATGAGCCTAAGTAAGAAATTTTGATCAGTTACTTTGTTTCCTCTCCCATTGAACCCGTTTCTCACAGGATTGAAATCATTACATCGGAAAATCCGCACGTTCGAATCGAGCAGCTGCTGTTGTCGCACCACAATCGTCCCTTTGTGCACATTCATGCATTCCGGATGGTGGAGAGTCGTGCAGTTTTGGGAGAGGGAGAAAGGTGAGAGCCAACTGCGCTCTCATCGTTCGATGGCGCTCGCATGCTGCAGCTCCGTTTGTAGAGCAACAGCAACGCTCCCAGCGGTGGATAGATCAGTTGTTCGGTTGCTTGATGCTTGTGAAAGAAATTGACGTTTCGGTTAGACACGTGCTTTTGCATGGAGGCGCATGGTTTTCGGTTGTAAATCGATTAGTAGGTTCAATTTTATGTTTTTCGACGACCAAGTAAGAACATTTCCAGTGCAAGTCGAGGCATTCTAAGGGATTTATATGATTTCAAAAAGAAATGACGAACAATCTCTTTCGTCTTTCGTCGGCTGTAATATGATATCTGCACGCTAAGATGAGAATACCTGAAATTAGGTATTAATTTTGCCTAAAATTAGGTATTGTTGACAATACCAAAAATATCGGTAAAATTTATCAATAATAAATAGTATTTTTTACTGAAATTTAAGTAATGTTCACTTTTCAATGTTGGACGTTATTATTTACCTAAAATTTAATCAATTTTACTTCACTGAAACAAAGCGGTCCCCAAATTTTTCCAAGTAAAAACGTTTTTAATTTTCTATTAATCTTCGGTTAATCATGTCCAAATCTTTTAAGCAATAACGAGAATTTGGTGCAGAACGGTGCAATTCGACATCAATGTTGGGTCGACGCAGATAAAATATTTCTGTAGTCGAGGAATTCAGGTAAATAATGCAAAAGTGAGGTTAAACGGCGTCGTCGATGACGCTTTTGCAAAAGGGAATGTCCATTAATTACGTCACGCAGTAGGGGGGAGGGGGGTTTTGAGAAAACGTGACGATCCATACAAAAAAAAATTGAAGGTCCATACAAAAAACGTGACAAGGGGGGGGGGGGGTTATAAAAAGTCAATTTTGGCGTGACGTAATTAATGGACGTTCCCAAATTACTTTTCGAGCAGTTTAATCAAAATAATTCGTGATTCAAAGAGCAAAAAATTGTCGATAATGATGATAGTAACCAATTCCATAAAGTTTAAAAAAATAACCAGAAAGTTATTATCAATTTCAGTTCTAGAAACTACGATGTTTAACCTCACTTTAGCTTTACTTGAATTCATCCATACTCTTTATTGACACTTTTTTTTTAATACAACATAAAATCTGTCATACATTTGCACATATGTTTCTCCTTGAGTGCATAATTTGTAAAAATAATCCGAATAGATAAATTGTTAAATTGCATGTTTTCTTAAGCATTCTGTAAAATAAAATTTCAAAATAATACCCAATTTTGAGTGAAAAGTAACGATACAAAATCGGTATTAGGTATGTGCACTTTTGAACGATTATCGGTACTTTTTAACGATCATTAGGTATTCTGATTTTAGCGTGTATGCTTCAAAATAACAGCGTTGGCCCAATTGAGTGAGGCAAAACTTAAACGTCATTGCTTCAATTGGAATGAATTTTGTTGAGGCTGCATCTTGGTCACAATCAAGTTACTCCGGCCAATTTTAATGCTTGGGTAACATAAAGGGTGTCTACGATGAAATTGCCACACTATGAAATTGCTCTAAATTTTTAACCGTTGGGTAGAATTTAATGAAAATTTGGGTGGATTTAGTTCATAGTGCATTATTTACATCCTGCAAGTTTTAAAGTCCTGTGATCAAAACTCGCGGAAATGGAGTCGAAAGAACAGCTCGTGCGTGATAAAATCTTGCGCATTTATCACGAGAACAAGGATCTCTCGCATCGTTCCATCGCTAAAACGTTGGGAATCGCGAATTCCACGGTATCGCGAGTGATTAAGCGGTTCGAGGAACGGTTGACCACCGATCGGAAGCCCAGAAGTGCAGGAAAAAGTATTCCGTACAACATCAAAAATCACAACCGCGTAGTTGGGGCCTTCAACCGAAATCCGAACGCCTCCGTTCGGGATGTGGCTAAGAAGCTGCACCTAAGCCGAAGTTTTGTCCAGAAGGCCAAAACTAAGGCTGGGCTTCAAACGTTCAAGGTACAAAAGGCCCCTAATCGCGACGAGAAGCAGAACAAGTCCGCCAAAACCCGTGCCAGGAAGTTGTACCTCAACATGCTGACGAAAGTTGAATGCTGCATCATGGACGACGAAACATATGTGAAGGCCGACTGCAAACAGATCCCCGGCAACCTGTTTTTCACGGCCAAGGATAAGTTCAGCGTTCCGGAGCATGTCCGCACTCAGAAGATGTCCAAATTCGCGAAGAAATTGCTGGTTTGGCAAGCCATCTGCACGTGCGGGAAGCGGAGTGCACCTTTCGTGACCCAGGACACGATGAACGGACAGGTGTACATAAAAGAGTGCCTCCAGAAGCGGCTGCTTCATCTCCTGAAGGCCCACAACGTCCCAACAATCTTCTGGCCGGATTTGGCCTCATGCCACTACTCCAAGGACGTGCTGAAGTGGTATGCGGACAATAAGGTCAATTTCGTGCCGAAAATGTTCAACCCTCCCAACACTCCGGAGCTCCGCCCCATCGAGAAGTACTGGGCGATTATGAAGCAGCACCTTCTTAAACGACCTAAGGTAGTGAAGACAGTCGAGGAACTGAAGAAAGTATGGGTTTACATGCAAAAAACGGTTGATTCACAGGTTGTGCAGAATCTTATGGCCGGGGTTAAGGCCAAGGTGCAGGCATTTGCATATGGACTGTAAATAAAATACGAGTAAAATGGTATGATAATGAAGTGGTATGGTAATGAAGTTTAATAGTTATTTCTCAATCCCTGAAAATTTGATGGCAATCGGATGAAAACTCGGATTTTGCGAATCAATTTTGTGTGTGGCAATTTCATTGTGGACACCCTTTATTAAAGTATAACAGGACCGTCAAGGTGGCGGATCCGTTCCTGCCTTGACCTACCCCGAATGGAAATGTGTGGCAAAAGTGTATGTGTTTGTTTCGAAATACTGCTTAACAAAAAGCCCTACGCTCGATTTCAAACTACTTCTATTCAATTTCATAGCCTGCCGAACGCTATCGGACCTATTGATACTTTCTCTTCGCATCTTGGGTTCTAGCAGAAATTGCTGTTCATTACTGGGATCCCATGATGTTGGGAAGATCTTTCCAGTTTCAAAACATTAAATCTTGGAAAATTCCTGGCATTCCAGAACTGGTGAAGATGTCATCCAGAACAATTCTGGAAGCACCTCAAAACTACTCTGGAAGCTTCGTAGATCCACTCTGTTTCCACACGCATTTCAATGTTTTGTCTGGAAGTATCTACAAACAGTTCTGCAACCAACCCAGAACAACTCTAGAAGCATCCTAAAATTATTCTCAAAAAGTTTTGAGCCATGTTCGAATAATCCTAGTAGTATTCGAGAGCAATCCAGGAAGCATCCAAGAATAGTTCAGGAAGTATCGGAGAACAAGTCTTGAAGAATCCCAGAACAACCATAAAATCGTTCCAAAACTACTTTGAAAGCATTTCAGCTTTGCTCTAGACGTAGCCCAGAAGAGTTCTGGAGGCATTCTAAAACTAGTGTCACTGCGAAAACCACACTTTTCCCTTATTGTAGGGGGAAGGCAAGCTTTTCGTACAACACTTATTTCAGTGCAAACTTCAAGATCGCTTCTCCAAACGGCCTGGAGTTTTAATTTCTATTTTTGACTGAGTTCCAACGAAGATTCCGACGAGTTCTCGGATTCGCAAGGAATACGGGAGTGAGCTCCCGCAGTTAACTCGTCCCAGCTTCAGAATTCCGCAGAAAGATTCTTTGGTTGCAGACCTATCCCGGAACATGGAATTTCGAACTAAAGAAATACTATGGTTTCAGATTCCTTAAGTCAAACTTCCATGTTCCGGGATAGATCAGCATCCATACAATCTTTCTGCGGAATACTGAAGCTGGGACGAGTTAACTGCAACCATAGTCTGCTCGTTCTGGAGTGCGGAGCTCACTCCCTGAATCCTTGTGAATCCGAGAACTCGTCGGAATCTTCGTTAGGACTCAGTCAAATATAGAGATTAAAACTCCGGGCCGTAGGAGAAGCGATCTTGAAGTTTGCACTGAAATAAGTGTTGTACGAAAAGCTTGCCTTCCCCCCACAATAAGTGAAAAGTGTGGTTTTCGCAGCGACAACTAGTTTGAAGCATTCAACATCTACTTTGAAATATTTTGAATAGAAGTATGGAAGCATATTAGAATAGCTTCATGAGCGGTTTTAAACTATTTCGGAGACATCTCAGAAGATATTTTGAATCTTCGCAGAGGCATCCTAGGAAACTAGGGAGCATTCCAGAACTTCCCTGAAACCATTCCAAAAGTAGTGTGGAAGTATCTTAAAACAGTTCTGGGAGCATTCTTAATCTATTCTGAAAGAATTTCAGTACATGTTTTGAATCTTCCCTGAACTATCCTGGAAGTATCCGTGCATAACTCAGGAAACATCTTAAAACAAACCTTGAAACACCGCAGCTCAATCCTGGAATATCCCAGAACAACCCTGATTTCACTCTCATACTACTCTTAAAGCTGTTCAGAACTGCTCAGAAGGTTGATCAGAACTATCCTGGAAGTATCTCAGAACTACTCTGGAAGCATCGTAGAAAGGTTCTGAAATCAACTCTGTGGGCATTCCAGTAATAATCTGAAACCAGGTTCTAAGAGCTCTGCGGCCATCCCAAAACAGCTCTAGAAGCATCCTAGAACGATTTAAAACAAATTTTGAACCATGTCAAAATTATCTTAACACTATTCCAGTGTTCCAGAAAAAAACCCTAGAGGCGTTCCTAAACTATTTTGAAAACATTTCAGCACTACTCTGAGAGTAGGCAGGAACAGTTCTGGAAGTATTCCAAAACTAGTCAGGAGGCAACTTAGGAAACTTTGCTAGCATTCCAGAAATAGTCTGAAACCATTCCAAAAGTCTGGAAGTATCTCAAAACAACTCTGGAAGCGTTTTAAACCATCTTTGAACATATTTTGGATCATTTCAGGACGATGAGTAAATCGAGATGCTCCTGGATCAAAGCAGGGTTCGGGACGTCCCCCATGAGGCACCAAGAGTGGAAAGTAATGTTTGCTAGAATGAAAGATATGAGGAGAAAGTGTTGTTTGTTTGTTTGTTTATTTGCGACACTTTACACATTCGTGTGCATTCGTGTCGGAAAAACTGAGCTTAGATGTACAGAGTGGTTGGGTATACAGAGTGGTTTTTAGTTTCTCATTTTTTCTTCGCTTATTCAAAATTTCCTACTTTTCCTTCTCTTTCTTCTTGACTTCACTTCGTCTCTTCTTCTTTTTTATCTTCTTGACTTCACTTATTTTCTTCTTTTTCGTCAATTTCATCGGTGGATATGTAGCGACTAATCGGTTATTTCCTCCGGGTGGAGGAGTGGTATGCCGTGGTTTCAATTGACGTCATATCGTTTGGAGATACCGCTGTGGCTTGGCTGTGACCTGGAAAGATCACCGAGACAGTACCTGATGGTGATTTAATAGACTGTGTACTGCTGCTGCCGAAACTACTACACATTATTTCCAGATCCACCGACTACAGCCGGCACTGGGGAAAGGCCTTGTGTAGTTCTGTCGATACCTCCGCTTTCGTGAGATTGGTAGTGTTCGCTGGTGTAGGGCGGCGGCCAGGGCATGAGAGGGCTACCCTTCCCCCCTGCCGTCTATCACAATTTTCCGTAGCCGTGGGGTGCTCTGCGTTCTTCCTAAAGCTGTTTGAGCAGTCCAGTTTGGTGCAGGAATGCCAGGAGTTTCGTCGTATTACCTTCGCTGTTATTCAAGACATCATGTAGGCTGGTAGAGCAGATGTCGGCTTCTTGGCGTTCTGTCACTTACTTTTGACAGTGGAGAATAACGTGCCGCACGTTAGTTTCGGTTCCGCAACATGCGCAGATGGGCGGTGTGTCCTTTTTCAAAAGAAAAGAATGGGTCAGCTGAGTGTGTCCGATCCTGAGGCGTGTTTGCGCACGTTGGTCGGCTGGGTTGGCCTGGTCTATCCACCTGCGCGTGTAGTACTTCACTTCCCTCAGTTTTGCGTCCCTAGCCTCGTACCACATGGTCCCATCGGCGTCTCATCGCTTGTTTCACTGCTCGCAGTGCATCTTCGCCCGGAATAGCCATATCTATGACGGGTTCTTCTCTAGCCTTGTTTGCTAGTCGATCAGCCTGAGTGTTTCCATTGATCCCAGAATGTCCCGGAATCCAACAGAAGCGACCGAGTTTGTTACGCACAATCTCTTCAATTTCGTGAATCCACGGGTGCTTCGACCTTCCTGATTCTAGGGCCAGAAGACAACTGACTGAATCCGTAAGGATAACCATTTCGGCACTGACGTTCGGTATTGAAAGTGCTCTCTTAATGGCGTACGCCTCTGCCGAGAAAACATTGCACGCTTTCGGAAGGCTGAACGAATCTGCAAAGCCAGTCATGCAAAATGCGGCTCCAACGGTGTTTTCACTTTCCGAACCATCGGTGTAGACCACCGTTGACCTATGGAATCTGGTTGCAAGCAGCTGTTGGACGACTGGACGGACTCTAGGTATTCAAAGGAAGCGTATCGTACCATTTTGTTGTACGCTGGGGCTAGGGTCTGCAGGGTATCCGGTCCTCCTCGGCTCACTAATCAAACACCGTAGATCAACTTCGCAGTGACTAGTGCCGAACCCACCTGCAGCAAGGCTGCTCGGTTGCCACGCGGGAGTTTCGCTCCTATCATCTGCAGGATCCGCAGTCGAGACTCGCATGCTTTCTTCACCGCTTTGCAGTGCGGCTTGAACGTCAGCGTTTGGTCTAGCGTGACACCCAGGATCCGCAGACGGATGGTCTTCAGGACGGGGATTCGATCGATGGTGATCTCTTGCGCCGGATCTCGACGCGCATTTGGGCTGCAGTAAAATGTCTGCGACTTCGTTGCGGATATGGCAAATCCCACGATTTTCGCCCACTTGTCCATCGCTTTGACAGCGGCCTGCAGTTTTCGGTGCAAGCATTCCCCTTTCGCACGTCGTACCACGAGGAGGATGTCGTCCGCGTACAAAAGAATATCGACTCCAACGGACATCACACGGAAGATCGGCTGCATCGCAACGAGGAATAGTGTCACAGACAGTACGGAACCTTGTGACACTCCATTCTCCAGTGGGTACTCACGAGACTTGTGTCCCCCTATGGACACTTGGAACGTCCGTTCTGAGAGGAAACTCTGCAGCAGATCCAGCATCCGACCACGTATTAATGAATAAGGCCACACATGAGGTACATGAGCGCGTACCAACACGTTACTTTTGCCTGTTGAGGTGGCGGATTCGTCCGAGCTTCAAACTACCCCGCAGTGGGATGTTAGGCAAAGGAAACGTCCTTGGTTCGAGTAATACTTGACCCACGCCCTTTCGCTCAATTTTCAATACTTCTATTCTATTTCCAACCTACCGTGCACTGACGGAACTTTCAACACTTGCTCTTCATATCTTTCATTCTAGCAAACATTACATTGGTGCCTCATGGTGATGAGCGAACATCTCGTTCAAGCCCTCCAACAACCTGATCCTTCCCGAGCATACCATCTTCCGTTTGGATCGAGCTCGGGATCAACGTGGTGGTGGTGTCGCCATCGCCATTCGTAAGGGACTGGCCCTTCCCGATTATCGATTCTGTCATCGAGGCGGTAGGAATCGAACTGTCTACATCCGGTGGTCCAATCACAATCTTCGCCATGTACTGTCCATTCCAAATCAAAACATCGGACGACTCCACCATTCGGATGCAAAATGAAATCCAAAAGCTTAGCAGACGTAACGGAAAGTTCATCATCGTTGGTGATCTGAACGCCCGCCACCCGCTCTGGGGAGACTCCAGAAGGAATCGGAATGGCGTAGTACTTGCCAATGACCTGCAGGCTTCTCGCCCGCCAGAGTCGGCTTCACGCTCTGACCAACATCGTCAATAGCTGCTACATCCCGGAAGCAATCAACGGTCTCTCGTCCGACCACCTCCCGGTCATCTTCGAACTGCATAGTAACCCACGGTTTCGCAGACGAAACTACCGCAGGCCCCAAATTCAAAGTTTCATCGAAGATCGCACCAATTACAACCTTGACCTAGCCACTCCTGTGGCCATTGACGATGCATTCCAGCAGTTCATTGGTACCATCAACGAGGCAGTATCCAGGCTCATTCCGACAACACTAGTGGTGGGTAAGTGTGTCCAACTAAATATTGCTACAAAACGAATCATCTCGCTTCGTATTTGGGTGCTTCGACAACTCCAGAGAACCTGGAATCCTGCCAGGAGGCACCTGGTTAAAAAAAACTCAACCAAATCATTGCCACCAGAGTGGCCAAGTTGAAAAACAAGGAAATTAACAGGGACCTGCAAAATCTCCTAAATTACTCAAAATTGTTCTGGCAGCTAGCAGGGGTTCTCAAAACAAAACCTAAACCGGTGCCTCCAATCAGGAAACTGGGTCAAACTCATATTACGGCGAGCGAAAAGGCGTGATTTCGGTAGCCCCATGGAAGCAGCAGTAGCGGCCAGCATTGGCCACCCGTCCACTCTTCCAGTTCATCTTTTGGTGGACCACAGAGACCAGATAGACGAGTTTAGCAGCCACAGTAAGCAGACCAAAAATATGAAGGCCCCTGGCATTGGCAGGATTTTCAACATCACCCTGAAAAATCTAGGTCCCAAAGCGCTTTCGCTCCTGACGAAAGTATTCAACCGCTGTCTCGAAATCAGCTACTTCCCGGCATCTTGGATGGTCTCTAAGGTGGTACACATTTTGAAACCGGGCAAGGATTCCACCGACCTGGCTAGCTACCGTCCGATAAGCTTGCTTCCCTCGACCAGCAAGCTGTTCGCGAAAGTAATCCAACGAATACTCCTCGCCCACACTGAAGAGTCCAACATCTTGCTAGAAGAACAATTTGGGTTCCGATGAGGTCACTCGACGGCCCATCAGCTCCAACGTGATGATGATGATGAGATACTACCATCTATTGTAGCAAGGTTCCATAGCAGTGGAATAATCTGAAAAACGATTTGATCAGGATTCTATTGTTGTTTGTGATCACCAAGCTCCTGTATGAAGGGCTACAAACGTTTGGGCGGGCCCGTAAACAGATACACTTACGCAAAACTCGCAAATATTGGGAAGCAAGTTCACACCAACAGCATTAAAATCGAGACCTCGATTGACAGAATAAACCCAATAGATGGAGTCAAAGAGCCCGCCCTCGTTCCGCGAAGTGTTAACAATAGAGAGGAGGCAGTCCCTTGCTCCCTATCCAAATCGTTTCACTTGGGTGCCCTGATGGTCCCTTCCTTTCCCCGTTATATATTGGGTCGTGGATATTTAGTATATTTTGAAGTGATCATTCGATTGCTTACCTTGTGTTAGAAAATTTGGCTGAAAGTAAGTTTTTGGTTAGGGTTTAAACGTGCTTTACTATGTTGTCTCGGTGTTTTTGTGGGTCCGTGTTACCGTGGGTCTATCCTGAAACTCTTTTCTTCACCTTCCTCAGTCCAAACATGCAGTTTATATGTAAATTTAAAACGTTTTAGAGAGCAAGCCTGACACACTGATTAAAATCCATCATCTACGCCTAGTCACAAGTTCCAATCTTCCGCTGGAAAGATTCGAAAGTGGTGGAAAGTGCTGTTGATGACTACATCGGGACACGGAACTACTTGAGGCTGAAAACCTCGATTAAAAAGCAATGAGAAGAAAAAATCGTACTTCGAAAGTTAATGTTTATTTTAACTATTTATAAACCTACGTGATCACGTGTATTCTAACTGTTCTTTTAATGTATTATGTACATATTTTGTTTCTTGTTTGTTCATCTTCTTGCATGCATTTCAAAATGACTACTTGAGCCAGCGCGACTTACGGATTTGGTGGTTAAGGGGTACAGTGACGAGGGTGGCGGTGGTGGTGGTGATAAAGGGTGATGATCCTGGGAGATGCTAGAGTACTGCCGACTGGTTGTTTCGACAGTGGCGACACTCACAAAATGGCCGTTAGACAATCGGCCGAACCGAACAATGCCAAACTGGCGAACAATGGCCGAAACAGCCGCTCAACGGGCGTTCTGGGGACGGGTTACTCCCAAAACGGCACGGTGGACTTCGAGGTATCCCTCATCTGCTGTTGCCTCCAATGGAGCACACGCAGGAACGATTTCTGGCTCAGGGATTTTAATATGACAGGTATTTTCCCGCCATCAACTTTGTCCACGTGTCAAACGGTCCCACACCGTAGTTTTAGCTGTAAGGGAAGTCCATTAATTACGTCACGCAAAAAATGACTTTTTATTACCCCCCCCCCCCCCCCATGTCACGTTTTTTGTATGGACCTTCAATTTTTTTTTTGTATGGATCGTCACGTTTTCCCAAACCCCCCCTCCCCCCTTACTGCGTGACGTAATTAATGGACCTTCCCTAATGGGAGTCCGGAATTAACGCAACGGACGGGAAAAGGCCTGCCAAGCCTGTCCACATCAATCGTACCAATGTACTCATAAACGCCACCAAACGTTACCTTTTTCCGATTTTTCTTCGTGTGAGGTCCTCTTAAAGGACAAGACGTTCTGGTTTTCGTGCAAAGTGTCCTAAGTAAAATAATAACTAACATTTAGACTACATTCTTCTAACAAACTAACACTTTTACCTTAGGACTTCGTACTAGACTAACACAAATAATACACTATCTTTGAACTGATCATTACTAACTAAGACTAATGTCCTTAATAGGATTTAATACTCGCGCCGCGCACTTCCAACTTTCTCGAAGTCTTGAGCTAGACAGAACGAATTTTTAAGGCTGAGGTACCTCGAAGGCCCTAGAATGATTTTCAATTTTTTTGACGTTCTCTCATTATTTATTCTGCCAATCATTGTAGCTCCCCATTCTGCTTTGATAGTGTCAAATAGCTGGGAGTTGACCTAATTCATTTGAAATGAATACCAGTCCATTCACTGACACCTAGATGGCAGCACTGTCTGTTCCCACAACAAGGTATGTTTGACCAAGTTTTTGCACTTGGCGAAGCTAATGCATCATTCTAATTGGAACTAACGGTTACAATCCCTACCTTTTAAAGAGTTGACTTTAGGAAGTTTGGGTTAGCTCGCGGTCATAGGATTGGGAAGAGCATAGAAAAAAAAAGCATTACTGATTGGTAACGCGCTATGCGCATGTGAGATTTTCATGGTGCCGTTCAGAATGGTTCGACGGATGCATAAGGAGTGTATCGAATATAAGCTATCCACATACATTTGCGTTGTACGCATGTATTTGTGATGGTTTTTTATACTCTGAACACTGCATGCTGTGCGTTTGACTGTCAGCTTTCTTTTGTTTACTTGTTTGTGCGGTTCAAATTCTGCGTTTTCAAAATGTCGCGTATTGAAAAGGAAGTGAAAATTAAGGTTCTGGACACATGGCTAAGTGAGAAGAGTATTACTATGCGAAAATTGGCGAAGCGGTTTGGAATTCATCATGCAAGTGTTAAAACCATCATTAATAAGTTTGGGGAACACTATTTTTTGGATGAGCTACCAGGAAGAGGCAGAAAACTCGGTTCTTCCAACCCAAAACTGGAGCAGAAAGTGGTATCTCTAATCATGAAGAACAAATCAATGTCTATACGTGATTTGGCCAAAAAAGCAGGAACGAGTGTCGGAATGATCCAGCGTATCAAGAGGCGAAACCACCTGAAGACCTACAAGAAGCAGACAATCTCGAAACAAAGTGCAGAACAGAAGAAACGAGCAGCAACAAGGGCCCGGAAATTGTATTCGCGTCTTTTGCAGCGTCCGGGTGCATGCGTTTTGATGGACGATGAGACCTATGTAAAGGAGGACTCAAAATCCCTTCCAGGTCCACAATACTTTACTGCCGTCGTTGTGGGAGGAAGTGAGCGATGTGGACAGGTCGATTCAAGTGGAGAAATTCGGTCGAAAGGTACTGGTATGGCAAGCAATATGTTCCTGCGGTTTGAAGGCAACCATTTTTTCCACTACCGGAACTATAAATGCGAAAATCTATCGATCTGAGTGTCTCCAGAAGAGATTGTTGCCTTTATATAAGAAGCATAGTACACCTTCCCTTTTTTGGCCGGATTTAGGCTCACTATGCCAAAACCACTCTCAATTGGCTTGCAGAAAAGGGTATAGATTTCGTTGAGAAAAATATCAATCCACCAAATTGCCCTCAGCATCGACCCATCGAACGTTACTGGGCAATCGTGAAGAGGATCTTCAAGAAGACTGGTAAGGTAGCTGGGAACATGCAGGAATTCAAAAAAATTTGGGCTCAAGCGTCCAAAAAATGCGATGCAACATTTGTCCGGAACTTGATGAAGAGCATTCGATCCAAAGTTCGAAAGTTCGTGAAGGAATAACTTAAATTTCATCCGGTCTTCATTATGTTCAAGTTTAACCTCGTACAATAAAGGATCAATTTTTTGTATGAATAAAATATCGGTTTTCAACATAATTTGAAAGAAAGTTTGTGGATAGCTTATTTTCGATACACTTCTTATGAGAGATCATTCCTGATGCGTACTCGTTTACTCAATTCCATCTTGTTTGGTTATATAAGAGAAGAAACATTTTACAACGTGCTACACTTCGGAATACCAGGGCAATGATTCCCCATCGCATCTTCAAGTTATTACAAGCTGTCCATTTGGTTCACGCACTTTTGAACGTTGATAGGGCAGCCGATTCACACATGAAGCCTGCCGTGACCAACTTGACAGAATGCGCCCATACACCTTTCTGAACCGAAGTTCAGGGACGGCACATCAGCTCTAACGTGTTGCTAATACTCTAATGCCTTGTTCAGACTACGGAGTTGTAACGTAATACAAGGGTGTTATAAAAACTATCAACACGGAAAACGTCATCAAGATAGTCTTGTACAGGCCTATGACAAGGACCACTTTTTTCACGTAGACAACATCTCAGCAAGCTCAGCTGTCAAAATAATGTCAACATTATAAGTTGTGTCTGTTGTTGCTCGTTTTCGTTGTGCATACAAAGCAGAAAGATCGCTTTCTGTGGTGTTTCACATCAAAACAAACAACCAAAACAAATTATTAGACTTTTATTTGACAGCTGACAGCGGGCCCAAATCAATTTGAACCCAGGACATCCTGTCTACTGTCAATCACTGCTATTGATATAGGCCTGGTCTTGTATCACGTTACAACTCCGTATTCTGAATAAGGCATAAACGGTCAAAAGCTGTATCTAAGTTTCTGGATGTTGGAAAAGTGTTTGTTTGGAGTCTAGCACAAGGTGATGCAGCTGAATTTTCCAAAGTATCTGGTCCGGATAGTCTCCAACTACCTGCGTGGTAGGACTTCACAGGGTTGCGTCTCTGGCAACCTCTCCACTGAGTACCTGTCACCACTGGCGTACCTCAAGATAGTATTCTGGGGCCATTGTTGTACAACATGTACACTCTGAACCCCCCCCCCCCCCACCTCCTCCTCCCGGCTGGAGGTATGAATGAATGAAGTGAGCATCTAACCTGCATCTAACTACATATATTTGCATCGCCCGTATCGTTTTTTTCCCATCGAATTAACGCTTCTTCTTTTTTTTTAATTTAACCAGAGGCTGTCCGTGATAATTGATCCGGACGTGATTAATTTTACATTAACGCAAGTTCACCCGGCCCTTAACATTTTCCGCACCGACCTTTCGGATTTTGGGGCATCGGAGGTTGAAAATTAACCCGTTTTTCTCCGAACGATTTCCTCCCTGCCGCCGGGGGGGGGGGGCAGAGAAAAAAGGATCAGCAAACCAAATGTTGGTAATTATTTGCAATTAATCGAACTGCTGCCCACCTCTGACTCCGGGTGGCGGCCGAAAGGGTGGCGGCGGAAAATGGATTAAACTTCAACTCTTCATAAGAATAATGAACAATAACGAAAAAAAAAACATAAAAGCGGGATTCATTTTATTCCAACTTGGAAAACCAACACAGCTCGACATGTTTCGGTTTATGACAGAGGGTTTTATTCTTGCTGTCATTGTTGTTGTTGTTGATGTTCCTTCGTTTTTTTCGGTATTCTCAGCTCTTTTTTCAACATTATCAACCTTTCATCATCCCAAGCTCGGAAGTTTTTTGTGGGTGGTGGGCCTGAAGAGAGAGGAGGGGGGGGGGGATGATGTTTCACCTGAGGTTTATTTTTTTGATGATACAAAAAGTAGGTACATTGCCGGCTGACACACACTCACACACACTCACACAAACCACAGGACCCGGTTCGCTCAAGTTTCGTCCTCGATTCTGTTACAGGTTCTGGGACTTTTTGCCGTTCAGCCAAAGGAGAAGGGTTCCGGTTTTTTTTTTCAGAAGAGTTTTGTGTTGTTTCAAACAACAAGGCAACCAACTAAATATAAGTTGAGATATGCTGCGTTGTAGTTTTTTTTCTTGCTGTTTTCTAAGCTACCTTAATTTTTTCGTATTTGTGTTATAATGATAAACCTGTAGTCTCGTTTCACTTTACTTTGGCGCTGTCCACACTCTACGTGGAAACCCGAATTAACCGAAAAATTGGTTAATTCATTGACTGGTTTTGAAATCACGTCGATATGTGCCCCTACAATTAAGACTTAATTAACATTTGCATTTAAAAAAGAAGGCCGAAAATTGCCGATTTTTCATGGGTTTACCTACACCCGCACTGACAAAACTACCCATGCAGCATCAATCATAGTAACCTACGAGTCAGCAGACAAAATTTGACAGCTCTATCAGTCGCACCGTGATGGCAAAAACAGTGAAGCAACTCCGTTCAGAAGTGTGCGCGTTCAAAGAACGGCACCCCGCCGCGTCGAAAACGGACATCGGGCGGCACTTTGTGGACGCTGGAAACGCCCGTTCTGGCGTCTACAACATCTTGGCACTATTAGACAACAATCAGAGCATCGAAAGATCGGTTCCGGCCGACAACCCTGAGTGACAAGAAGCTCCAAAGGATGCTTAAGAGGAAGACCGATACAAATGACTAAGGGCATCTTCAGCGGTGGTCTATTTTTGGAGCAACTTTATACTTGATTTGCATCAGCAAGACTTGAATCGAACCAGCTTGCATAGACCAGCTTTGCGTTCCCCGCACCGGTGATGTATTTCTTGTTGTTAAACCCGCCAACGCCTGTCATCGTGTGAATCATTCGTCATCAGAGATTAGAAGTTTGTTTTTTTTTTCAGAGATCGCAGATTTTTCACTTTTTGCCTTGGATTGGTTCGACCAAATAATATTTACTGCCAGTAGTGCGTCGTTAGCAGACGTCGAGACATATTTGCTCTTTCGTTTGGCTGAATGCATTTCTTTCGTTTAAACGACATTAGATAATGCTGATTTGTAACTTGTCTGCAGAAAAAAACCCTGAAAGCCGCCCCAACATCGACCAAAAATTGTACCAGGACTGCTTCTGCAACAAACTTACCTATGATGAGAAGCACTTTCTGCGTCACTTCCACATGCAAAGGGAGATGTTCCTGAAAATTATGCGACAACTAGAGTCATCCGATGACTTTTTCCAGCTAAGTTACGATGCAACTGGAAAAGTCGGCCTGAGCCCGTTACAAAAATGCAGCCTGCAGATGTTGGCGTACGGTTCCTCCGCTACTTCTCTCGAAGAAAATGCGAGGATTTCGGAGTCAACCAGCCTGCTGACCCTGAGGAATTTTCAAAAAGCTATACTGAAGACTTGCAGCCCTCAGTATTTGCGCCTCCCCAACACTGTTAGAGGTTAAGAAACTGATGAACAAAAATGCTTTCCAAAAGTTCGAAATAAAAATCGCATAAATTCAGTGAACTTCTTAGAAGTTCCGGATACGTCTTAGAAATTCAGGAAAATTTTCAAAAGTTCATCGATTCTCCTTTATGGGGAAAATCCAAGAAACCCAGTAAACTTCCCAGAAATTAATTGTTTATTAAAGTTTATTAAAGCAAAAGTTTAAGCCGCTTCCCTGATATTCAGGGCATTTCCCAGAAATTCAGAGAATTTTCCACAAATTCAGGGATCCTCACATGATTTCAAGAAACTTCCCATAAGTTAAAGATTCTTCCCTGACGTTCAGGCAACTATCCAGAAATTCAGAGAGCTTCCCAGAAGTTCAGAAAACTTAAAGAATCAGGAACCGAAAAATCAACTACTTTTTTAATGTTTTAACAATTTCGCGGAATTTCCGCCGTATCACAATCTTGGAGATTATAAAAAGTTTTCGTAAGTTATAACAACATCTCGAAAATGCTATTTGTATCACAGAAATTCCAAAAACTTATTACAAGTTTTGCAAATCGACCAACTTCCCAGATTTTTTTTCAATTTCTTGTAAATTATTAAAATATTTGTGAAAGTCTGCCTTTTACCATGAACGATGTACCAACTGGAAGTCTAAAAATTTTCTGAGAAGCTTATTCTGCTTCTCAAAGTTCCGGTTATTTCCTAAAAGTTGTATCTATTCCATGGATGATAGGCATTTTTTTTGGAAATTCATGCAAGTTTCCAGAAACGTTGAGAAATTTTCAGTAATCAATGGATTTTTCTGAAGTTCCACCATTTCTCTTCTTAAAAGAGAGCGAGCAAAGTTTATGATTATCTTGAAACTTCCAATAAATCTTGAAACTTCCACCCAATCTTCATAGATATTCCGAAGTTAATAGTAATTCAGAAAATAATTTTTGAAGAGTCCATTCAGGTTTTAGGAGCTTATATAAGTTTTGATCAATTCATGTAACTGCCGAGAAGTGCATCGGATTGCCCAGACGCTTTAGAATATGCAATTGAATAATATAATATCTAAACAGGTTTCCTGAAAATAATCAAAAAAAATTCTTCTCCGAGAAATACGAATTGATTCTATCTTCACGATATCATCGGTTTCCCCCAGAAAACTTATCAAAACTGCCATAGTAAAACGTATCCTCTCCCCCAAAAGCTAAGCCAGAATATTCCGAAGTCCCCAGTAAACCTGCCAAAAATATCTAAAATTTATCTGTATGAGCTATTTGCGAGTGCCAATCTTGACCAATCTATCAACAAACTGATGCAAAATAGATCCGGTATAAAACAAATTTTACGTGGAGCGATGTCTTGCGTTTGGTGTAAGAAAATAAATTCAAACCACGGTTTGGACCACCGCTGAAAATGCCCTAAGATAAACATCCAGATAGCCATGATTCCGAATTCACACTGACTGGAAATCAACTTTCGGGAAAAGGAAAGGAAAATAGCTCCCATTCACTTACAATTTCTTCAGCCCGTGCTTCACAAAGGTTTAGTATTACACAGAAAAATAAGCGTTCTCGAAAATGAAAACGGAACGTGAGCTAGTTCACGTTTTCTCCCTTTGAACGTTATTTAGCTCTTGATTACGTGATTCAGTTCACGGTGATTTTTTGCTTGTTCCCGAAATCATGACTGCAGTTCACGGATCTGGACACGGATTTTTTTCCGTGTAGTTCCGGAGTGTTGGTCGGATTCATCTCCTTACACACAGAACAGGAAAATCGTTTTATTACGTTTGGCACTTTATTTCTGAAAGTGATTATTTTTCATTTAATAAAAAGTGAAATCATTTACGGCGTATGATGTGAAAGTATATTTTTGAGAATCAGTGTGTAAATTTAAAAGTGTGTTCTTTTATGAAAATTGTAGAACTGTCAAATCCACCAGCACAAAGCAAGTCGTCGTCGTCGTTAGGAATTTTTCGCTCGGTGAGATTGTTACAGTAAAAACACATAGAGAAAGTTCAAAGAAATTATCAACCCAACTGGATGATGGCGGTAAAGATTTTTTTTTTGTGTGTAGGAGCCACTGTGACGCAATTTCGTGGAATTTGAATCGTGTCAGCTTGGCAAGTCTGGAAAGAATAGCCAATACCACTCATGCTGGCTCAAAAAGTATGCACGCAGTCAGAAACTGATGCCTCTTCGCAATACAGGTATACCTCGATAGTACGTACATCAACTTTCTCACTTTAAATCAAAATATCTTAAAAACTACTGATTGTATCTGAATATAATACAACCAGAAGAAAGAACAGAAGGTTGCTCTTGCTTTTGGTTTTGTTAGGTTTCAGATGCCACTAGTAGTTTTCATGCAATTGCGATTTGAAGTGAGAAAGTTGATGTACGTACTATCGAGGTATATCTGTAATTGAGAACTACACACACAAAAAAACCGCCATAGACACTACACGGCCAATAATATGAGCTTCGAAACGAGAAAAACAATAAAGTTGTATACTTGAGAGTTTGAGCTGTTAAGTGGAATATTTGTAACTAGAAATCAGAAGAAAAATTAGTATTTTCCATTTAATTCCAACTACCTTTGCTTATTTTGACAGATACGTGTATTTCGTCTACAATGTGCAGACTTCGTCAGTGTTGAGTCGAGTAATTAGTACAAGACACTGAAGAAGTCTGCACATTGTAGACGTAATACGCGTATCTGTCAAGATAAGCAAAGGTAGTTGGAATTAAATGGAAAATACTAATTTTTCTTCTGATTTCTAGTTAATAAAGTTGTGAATTAATGAAGTCAGGCATGTGTACGTCAATGAAGGCATGAATAATGGGTCAAAATCATAAGCTAAAATCTTGATATTGAAAACTTTATTCATGAATCTAGGAAATATACTTTATCAACTCTGAAAGTAAACAAAAAATAAATCCACCTCTACGATTCGATCCTAGTGTGGATGTGGAGAGCTGTAATAGTACTTGGTGTATCTGTTTACTACGCTAGAGTTGTTCTTGAAAAAACTCTTGATTACACAACTTTAGAAACTACTCACAACTCAGTTGATTACACAACACACAACTTTAGATAAGAGGCAAAATAAGATTTCCTACGTTCATAACTTACATCTGTCATTTCAATAATGAAACCATGAATAAGAGTTATGAATTCATAAAATAAGATGAGAGTTTGTTCCATGATTTTTTATTAATGAAAACAGAAACAGATTTGTTTCCGTGTACCATTTCGAGGGTTAAATTAAGCGCAATCACCAACAATTTTCCGCTGACTATAAATGCGTTTGATTTTACCATGTCTGCGATTAGATCAACCATGGTGCGGTTGATATCAATATGAGGTCTGTCAAATATACCACAAATGTTGAAGGATGTACCATAAACGTAATAAATTTGACTAAAATTTCATGGTAGTTTTGAAAATAGGCATAGTCGGTTAACACTAGGGGTGCGACACTCATCCATTCATAGTGGATAAGTTTGATTTATCCATGATTCTTTTAATTTTACACAATAACTCTCATTAATCTAACTATGGTGAAATAATGTCTGCTACTTTCGATTATTCACGATTTCATCCAATTCGATCGGATTTCATCCGATTTGATCGGATTTCATCCGATTCGATCGGATTTCATCAGATAAGAGTCACGATTTTGATCAATTTTACTTGATCGTGTACGTTCATTATGGCAGCTACGAAAACAAACAGATTTGTTGCTTGATTTTACCAACGCTTATATGGATTGTTTCAAACAAATTTTAGTATGATTCAAACTGAATTGCTGTTTGAAAATAACAATCGAAAACTGTTGAAACAACAAACATTTCCGTTTACAATCAACTACATTTTTCCTGTAATTTGAAGAATATTCTCGTTGCAGTTCAATACCGGAAAAAATCACTCGTGCAAATCAGTTAAATGCTTTTCCATATGGCAAAAAAGTGTCGCATTCTGTTGGAGCTGTGGAGAAAATCAGATGCGCTGTACAGCGCACTAGATGCGCCACAATGCAAACATTGGCAAATAGAGTAAAATTGTTTGGCGCTAGTGGGGTTTTCCGGTTTTCAGCCTACAGCTGCGAGTTATAAGAATTAGAGTCCCTAATATCTAATAAGACTCTAATAAGAATATAACAACATTACTAAGGGCAGGCGCCCATTGATGTGTTGGAGGTGTGGCATCTGCTAGCATACCAAAATACCTTGTCGAGGTTCGCATCACGCCACAAGACTTTGAAACGATAATTTGGCCTGGTATGTGATACCACACCACATCGCTGCGCTTTTCGCTCCTTTTTTCTGATTGGCCAAGCTGACAGCCAATGTTGCCAATGGACACTCTAAACTAAATGTACTTAAATAAGTTTAACTCACAATAATCGATGAAACTTTTCCAAAATCGACTATATCGAAATATCGGATGAAATCGTGAAAAATCGTCGATTATCTTTCAAAGCGATGACCTCAAAACTGGTCGATTAGAAAGAGATGCGAATCGCTTATTACGATTTCGTTCGATAAAATCCAATAATTTGGTTAAATCGGATTTTTTAGAATTTTTTAAATTTCATCCGGTTTGGACTAGACATTTTGATTAAACATCATTTCTTTTCTAAATCTGAGATAATCCGGAAGAGTCGCGCCCCTAGATCATAAAGAACATTGTTTATTCATAACCATTTTCAATCTTCTTTATCACCATCATTATCATTTTTATCATTACTGGTGTTTTTGGGATTTATATTTTAACATTTTTTTTTAAATAATTTCTCCTAATAGGTTATTATATAATTTTAAATTATTATGTCTTATATGTCCAATTAGCATTATGATCTAGAAGTATCTAGTTGAACAAAAGAAGCAGCGACGGAATCTATGGTTGGCTTTTGCACTTATTACTTAATGTATTTTCAAATTTGTTTGCAAATGGACCTTTTTCCAAATCTGAGCTGTTTGCCATTCGGATAGTGTCTGATGTGTCTTGCATCATAACTCACAATATCATTATATTTGATGAAATTGTTTTATTGATTTTACATCTTAAGATGATTTAAAAATTTCTTGTTGTTTTTTGTTGTTGTTGTTTGTTGTTTTTTCCATTTGTCTTTAACTCCCTTACACAGGAGCAATAATTATATAGCCAGCAAAAATAAAAGCGTATTGCTGTTATAAAATCAACATCAAGCAGCAAATAGTGACCATGGCAACAGTAAATTAAAATGTATATATGTTATTTTTGTATAATTTAACAAACTTTTTTAGGATACCTCAAATCAAGATTTTAGGAAATTGCTGCTATCGCTGAAAACAAACAAAAACTTGCATAAGCGTGAAACCACAGAACTCTACACTTTAACACTTTACAACATTTCTTACATTTCAGGATCCACCAAAGGGAGATCATAAATAATAGATACCGAGTTATTACAGTATTTTTCATTTACATAAATACATACACTATTATATAAATATTTCATGGGAATGGAAGGGACCATCAGGGCACCCGATTGAAGCACTCTGGATGGGGAGAGTGGAAATGCCAACTCCCCATTGTTAACAGTTTGTGAATAGAGGGCGGGCTCTTCTCCCCGCCCATTGGGGCATCCTCATGTTAGATAGCTTGCTCTTTTGACCAATTGTCCAATCTTGTTGTTGGAAGGAGATTCTTTATATCCCTGTGGATACGTATAAGTGATGTTGCCTATCGATCTACCCAACCCCTTTTTGGCCCTTCATACAATGGCATGATTAGGATAATCAGTGGTTATTAAAGCTTGATCAAGTCTAACAGCGAGGAGAGCTCACTGCTGTCGGACTTAGTTTCCGTGCTACAATGGGTGGTAGTACATATCATACATCATACATACCTATTTCTCACCTTCTTTATTTCCAACAACAAATGACTCGATTAAATCCTTTTCACGTTAAATTTCGGGCACCAAAATAGTAGAAGCAAAACAATTTCGTATTCGTAGTTCGTATATGTCGTTCATTAAGAAACACGAAAATGTTTGCTAAAAATGTTCTAAAGCTCCTTAGCACGACTTATTGCAGTAACATTTTGCTTGTCATCACGATTGGGTACCTTTTTCACTTGGTACGCTTTCAGTCATTGCCTCTGCTTCACTTTTTGAACGTTTGATTTTGACATCCCAACTTTGCGAGTCGCATTTCGCACAGAAAAATTGTGCTTTTTCTCAATACCACTTTCTTGTCCATTTGTCGGAAGCATACTTTTCGATTTGTTCCACTTCCTACCTTCCTATCTACAGTCAAACGCTGGTCAAATGATTTGCAAACACAAAACACGGTACTTTTCGGCAGTGTTAGTTTCTTAACAAGATCGCGTACCGATAAATTTGGATTTCCACTTGATTCGACGCCATTTTACTGAATGTTACAAGAATGTAAACATATTGTTCCACGAAATAAAGTGGAGAGTTTCAGCTGTCATTTAAGTGAAACGTTTCAGCGATCTGTGAAATAATTCAAAATCTTCTGAAAGAAAAATGTCCGAAATTTAACGTGGACAGGCTTTAAACGTACTTATCAACGTAACGGTCGTCCTAGTACAGTTTCCCGTATGCCAGACATTGCCAAGGATTCCTTTTAAATTTGTTCATGGCCTCTCGAGGCTTCACAGGAATCTGATCTGGAATGGTCGGTCCGAAGACAAATCATCAAATGCCCCCAAAACGTTGAAAAATATCTTACTGACCAAATTTCATGAATTTTGATACCCATATTGCTGAGGTTTCCTTCTATATATATATATATATGTTCGTGGCCACTCTAGGCCTTCTGGGAACCTGTTCCGGAATAACCGGTCCGGGGACAAGTTGGCAAATTGAGGTATTGGAATAGAAATGTATTTTAAGGAATTATTCCAATGGTTTTGACAGTCTTTTCCAGAAATTCACTTGATATTCCCAAATAGTGTCTTCGTACCGAAACCTCAGCTCTGGAAACCCGGATTTACGGGAACCAGATGAATCCAAATGGACGCTGCCAGATGAGCAGCGCAAAGCAGATGAGTTTTTGAATCTAAAGGTGAAAACAAAACTAAAATCGGCCAATATTTGCCAGAGTGACAACCATTTGAATTTGGTGGGTACCTGGGTACCCTGTCGGCGTGTTTTACGGGTGTTTTTTTTACTTCTACGTCGTTTTTTTAAATAACACGTTTTTTTTACACGGTACCACTACCGTAGTAAAAAATACTTCAGTGTACTGCAGCGCCATCTATGCAGCGTAATTTGGAACTAATATGATAATATTAAAATACTACAAATAACATACTGAGAAACTTTGCCGAAGACGGCAACTCTCTAGCGTATAATTTAGAAAAGATAGACTGTAGTGCCATCTATGCGGCATGATGTGGAACTAATATGATAATGTCCAAAGACGACAAACAACATGCTGAGAAAGTTAGCCTATGACGGCGTTTCTCTAGCGCCTCATTTGGAAAAGATAGACTGCAGCGCCATCTCTGTGGCAGGATGTGGAACTAATATGATAATGTCAAAAGACGACGAAGGACACACTGAGAAATTTTGCCGAAGACGAAAACTCTCTATAACTACTCTGGACTGTTTTGCTCACACATTGAATTAACAACCTCTATCCATTTGTAGCAGACTCCCGGTGGCCAATGTTACTGGAATCATGTTTTTCCACCACCAATACATTTTTATGACCATATTCTTCAATATGAATGTGAAATATAATTTTTATTTCTTTGACTCTTTTACGTCGTTTTTTGAAATAACGCGGTTTTTTTACGTCGCTTTTTGAAGTAACGCGGTTTTTTTTACGAGGAACGTGTAAAAAACCGCGTATAAAAATACTGCGTAAAAAAAACAGTGCACAGTCATCGACAAAACAAAGTGCCAACCCTTCATGATTTCAACAAATACTTCCTGAAATATTGAATTTCTTAACTGAAACCCTTTATATGACTTTATAAATCAAAAAAAGAAGTAAATTTATGGTATTTTATTGCAAAATTTCATATATAGTATGGATCACAATTATGCATGTTATGGATCATTTTGATTTTTTTTATGAATTTTCATCAGATGGGTCATAAATAAGTTTTTTTATGGAACAAATTTCATTGTTTTACGGATCACTTCTTCAGTTTAAAAGGTGCAAACTTAGGGCTGCCCAACCCAAAGCACACCGCATAGAAAACAACTGCGTTCCTCTAATCAAACCGATTCAATATGCTCAAATGGACGCCGCAATCTCCAGATTTGAATCTAATTGAAAATCTGTTGGGTCATCTGGACGATGAAGCTCTATGTATTTAAAATTGAAGAATAAAGTCTAAGGAATAACCGTTTAATAAAATAAAATCAGGAGTACGATTTATTTTGTCCATATTGAAATACCGCCTCAGTAATACATTATTTAATATTGAGTAAGTTATGCACATTCCTACATTTTTCATGCCGGCACAGTTTTGTCGCATAAAAATCCTTGCTGTGCCCAGAAAAAACATACCTTCTACCATTTAAATCAGCTGAGATATCGAAGGGAATAACAAAATTTAGGTGGTGTATGATTTATTTTGTTCAGCACTGTAGATTTCAACTCCATCCACACGAGAAGCGATAAGTTGATTGTGACATACAACAGTGATACGATCGCTTAGAGTTAAGCGTCCCAATTTAAAAGGTTTGAAAACTCACTGGGATTTCACCCAGATTGATTGTTGAATTAAAAAGCTCTCTTTTTCTTTTTTATTCTCTTTTTTTATTGTTTTTCCTTTTTTATGTTCTTTTTTTCTGACCCACAGTGCACATTAAAGCCGGCTATCCCCACAAACCTACGGATACCACTATTTAATTGTCAAATGACAGTTTATCGAACTATAAAAAGTTTTTTTTTAGATGACCCCGACGTGATTTGAACACGCAACCTTCTGATCTGGAGTCAGACGCGCTACCGTTGCGCCACGGAGTCTACTGTATCGATTCACTATTAGATGTTGAAGCCCTTCGGTTGGACGCTACTGGCATAAGAAATGCTTATGTCCTCAAATTTCCTTATTTTATCCATAGGGGCCCCATAGCTCAGTTGGTTAGAGCGTCGTGCTAATAACGCGAAGGTCGTGAGTTCGATCCTCTCTGGAGCCAAGAACTTTTTTTTTTTGATGGTACAATTAACTTCATTGTTGCATTCATAACTTTCTGATTGCGCTGAAATTAATTGATTTTCCTATCGCCCCTACCCACCCCTAAAATCAATGTTGTGTCAATGCGCAAACAACGGCGTGAATTATGGTGGGGTGCCGATTGTGACTACAGTTCAATTGTGGAGTGTAAAAATGTAGCGTGTGTGAACTTTTGTGGTTTTCCACCTGAGTTTTAAATTATTCAACAACGTCACAATCGGTTTCCAATCGTCACCTCGGCTCTACCGAGGGGGGGAGGACATTTTCATCAGGTCACATGAGCTGTGATCTGTTGCCCTCCAATCGCGTGGACAGGGAGAAGGAGCTGGAGGAGGGGGAGGACAGCACCCGGATTTCATTGTTTGTGTACCGATTTCCGGATATTGTCGCCATTCATTGTTGTTATCATTATAATAACCATTATGAAAATATATACAAATTTGCGGATGGTGGTCAATGATGGTACTCGACACCGTCAGTAAGCCGATACGCGCGGCGGAACGGGATGCGAAATTCAACAAAAATCGGGAGACGGTGAAGCGAAAAAAGAAATTACCCGGTAATTATTTTTAATCAGCTTATCGTTGGCCCCGGAATGGTCCAATGGAAATGCTATCTGTCTGTCTGCCGATGTCGATGTCGACGTCAATGATGTTGATGATGATGATGATGACGTGCACTTCATTGACAGGTAGAACCCGAAAAAACGAGTGACTCCCACCCAGAACGGGGGCGCCACAATAGAGGGGTGACGAAAGAGTGAAGGAAGAAATAAAAATGTTAAGCGTTTAATTATTTAAATGACAAAGTTATTATTACCGAACCGTACTGTAGAATTACAACATGGAAAAGCGTGGCAAATATTTGGAACCCACTCTTTTTGCCATGGGTTTTTTCCCTTTTTTTTCGGATGTTTGTGTTGAGTTGGATCGAAACTCTGAAAAATGAGAAGCGCTTTACCGTAACATTGTTTTTAATTTTGTTTCATTTTTAACATTTAATCGGCTTCGCTTATTCTTATTGTTGGGTGCCTTGTGCGGAGAGAGTTGGCTTCGTATTTCGCTATGTGTGTTATTCGAAATAATTATCGGAGACTTTAAACGAAACAATAATCACCATGCGATGCTGTGGATGGAAGTTGAAATTTAACATTACTGTTGTTGTTCCCTATATATTTGATATTCACTTTTTACCTACAGCTACATATAAGATGAAACTGGAGGAAGTCCTTTTTCCATATGATTTATAGGTTATGTTTATTATCACTTCACGATGTTCGAGACTAAACATAACAAACAAAACAAAACAAACAACGCCGAAATTTCTAACCAATGCACCAATGAAAATTTCACGCCTGCTGAAGTCCTAATAGTATTTGAGGTTTATGCTCAGAAAACTTCGATGTGATAGGAACTTGATCCCGTATGTCCTTAAACGCGTTCGCTGAAAATTTAGTATTAATTTATTAAATAAAAAAAGTATTTTGGCTCCAGAGAGGATCGAACTCACGACCTTCGCGTTATTAGCACGACGCTCTAACCAGCTGAGCTATGGGGCCATGTTGATTGATGACGTGGCAGTTAGAAACAATTTTCATTTCTTCAAACTGCACCGTTCCGCATGAGAAGATGAGCACTCAATTGAGTATCGATACAGTAGACTCCGTGGCGCAACGGTAGCGCGTCTGACTCCAGATCAGAAGGTTGCGTGTTCAAATCACGTCGGGGTCATCGTGAAATTACTTTTTATTATAAATGTAAAGCCCGATCCAAAGTAAATTTGGACGTATTGAAGAGATCATAACTCAAAAATTAAACAACAAACACGGTTGATCAAAACGTCAAACAAAAGGGAGTTTCTTCACAATATATAACCAAGTTATGACCTTTCACCGTTTCGAACGAACTGTCGCAGTTTATTTGTTATCTATGCCATCATGATTTGCAGAGTCGCTGGTGACATTGTACCGGCGAACTTATTCCACATTAAACGCATTTGTTGTACATTTGTCACTTCTTTACCGCATCCTCAAAGTTTTCGCTTGACAACTGCCCAATATTTTTCTATCGGTCTGAACTCAGGGCCATTCGGAGGCTTAATCTCTTAGGCGACGAAATTAACATTGTTTGCAGTATACCATTCTAGTACCTCCTTAGAGTAGTGACAGCTGGCTAGATTCGGCCAAAACATAACGTTGGTCTTGTGTTTCCGAATGAAGGGTAAGATTTGCTTTTTCAGACACTCTTTAATGTAAAAGATGTGATGAAAACCTTGGTTTTAAGGCCACAACTGCAGATTCCTTGCCAAATTATTAGTTTCCGTGCCAAATTATCAGCATAAACAAATTTATACCTGGAAGAAACATCCCTACGACCAGTTGCCAGGCAAAGTTTTCTTCCGGAGATTTGTTTATAATCCATTTTGACATGTGTTTCGTCATCCATTAAAATACAGCCATCAAATTTCGTCAAAACTCGTTCGTATAGTAATCGTGCTCGCTCTTTGGCCACTAAAATTTGTTTCAGGGAACGATTTGGATGTTTATTGGCACAAAAAGACTTATATCCTTCTTTTGAAAGAACAAGTTGGAATCGTATTTCTTTGTCAAATCAAGTATAAATACTTTACTTTTATTTCGTCAATCCAACGTAGACTATATATTACATTTACATATAATTTTCTCCTTTTTTTTTTTAAATTCTTTATGCTATAGTACATTCAGATTAGATAAAAGAAAAAAAAATGTAAGTATGAAGACTCCTGGGTTGCCTTTCACGTACCTCAACACCTTTCTCCTCAGCTCTTTGTGCCTAGTGCCAGTTTTATGATAGAAACGCTGTGCTCTATCCACACTCAGATTATCCTTGTAACGTTTGATTACAAGACACAACGTTAACGTTGGGAATTTTAACACTTTTGCAATTTTTGAGGCAGACCACGATGGATTCCCTAGATGTTTGTGAACAATTAATTTTCTTGCTCAGAGTATCGATCGATCCGTAAAAACATTTTGACAAATTTCTTCGTCTATGAAACATCAACAAATGCCTGTCAAACGATTTTGTTCCAACCACCAGGGACGCGGTGGTGTATTAAACCGTGCGTCCAGATTTACTTTGTATCGAGCTTTATGACCTGCCTATAGTCATAGAGGTGACTTTCGGACCGACTGGTCCCAGCCCAAGTAACAATGCCAAAACCAACTTTAAGTTTTATTAAAGTTATATGAATCATATTGAAATCAATTTGGTTTTATTATGACTCCAAGAGGTGCCAATGGTTTTGTATTTTAGTCACGTTAATGAGAACCTTCACAGCTTGTTGACAACGATCTTAAAAATCCTTTTACTCCTATCAAAGGTTTTATTTCGACTTCATGAACTCGTAAAATAATGCTTTAAAATGCCGTTTTAGAACTAATTCATAGTATCTTATTATGATCAGTTGAAAAAGCATTTTTAAACCATTTTGCCTCCAGTAATTGAGCTAAACGGCAAACTGGCATTGAGGGAAGTCACCAAATGACCAAAGAGTTTAATAGTAGTAATTAAGGAGATAAATTGGATTTTTTGAAAATCTGTTTCAAAACCTCCATATTTTCAATATGGAATATAAGAAATAATTGAAATGTGAAAAAATAAATGCACCTAATTATAAATGTAAGGAGTGTATCGAAAATAAGCTATCCACAAACTTTCTTTCAAATTATGTTGAAAACCGATATTTTATTCATACAAAAAATTGATCCTTTATTGTACGAGGTTAAACTTGAACATAATGAAGACCGGATGAAATTTAAGTTATTCCTTCACGAATTTTCGAACTTTGGATCGAATGCTCTTCATCATGTTCCGGACAAGTGTTGCATCGCATTTTTTGGACGCTTGAGCCCAATTTTTTTCAAACTCCTGCATGTTCCCAGCTGCCTTACCAGTCTTCTTGAAGACCCTCTTCACGATTGCCCAGTAACGTTCGATGGGTCGAAGCTGAGGGCAATTTGGTGGATTGATATTTTTCTCAACTAAATCTATACCCTTTTCCGCAAGCCAATTGAGAGTGGTTTTGGCATAGTGAGCCGACGCTAAATCCGGCCAAAACAGTGGAGGTGTACTGTGCTTCTTATATAAAGGCAACAATCTCTTCTGGAGACACTCAGATCGATAGATTTCCGCATTTATAGTTCCGGTAGTGTAAAAAATGGTTGCCTTCAAACCACAGGAACATATTGCTTGCCATACCAGTACCTGTCGACCGAATTTCTCCACTTGAATCGACCTGTCCGCATCGCTCACATCCTCCCCAACGACGGCAGTAAAACATTGTGGACCTGGAAGGGTTTTTGAGTCCTCCTTAACATAGGTCTCATCGTCCATCAAAACGCATGCATCCGGACGCTGCAAAAGACGCGAATACAAATTCCGGGCCCTTGTTGCTGCTCGCTTCTTCTGTTCTGCACTTTGTTTCGAGATTTTCTGCTTCTTGTAAGTCTTCAGGTGGTTTCGCCTCTTGATACGCTGGATCATTCCGACATTCGTTCCTGCTTCTTTGGCCAAATCACGTATAGACATTGATTTGTTCTTCGTGATTAGAGATACCACTTTCTGCTCCAGTTTCGGGTCGGAAGAACCGGGTTTTCTGCCTCTTCCTGGTAGCTCATCCAAAGAATAATGTTCCCCAAACTTATTAATGATGGTTTTAACACTCGCATGAATTCCAAACCGCTTCGCCAATTTTCGCATAGTAATACCCTTCTCACTTAGCCATGTGTCCAGAACCTTAATTTTCACTTCCTTTTCAATACGCGACATTTTGAAAACGCAGAATTTGAACCGCTCAAACAAGTAAACAAAAGAAAGCTGACAGTCAAACGCACAGCATGCAGTGTTCAGAGCATAAAAAACCATCACAAATACATGCGTACAACGCAAATGTATGTGGATAGCTTATATTCGATACACTCCTTAGTGTATATGTACCGAAACTTCTAACTCAGTTTCCCAAGCAACTACTGAACCGATTTGAATGAAACAACCACCAAATTAATGGTACTGTAATCCTATCTTTTGTTTTTGAACTATTGGAAAATCGATTTCCTAGCTCCGGAAATTCCTCCGTGGTAGCGGCCAATTTTGGCCTAAGATCAAACCCCATCATGTGGCACCTCAAATTACATAAGAATTCATAAATAAGTCCAATGATCATGATATCAAAAGTCCAGAACTACATTGGGCTCATCCGGGTTAATGTTCTGGTAACTCTCGGAAGAATGGCCAGATTCAGATTTGGATGAATACCCATCATGTGACACATCAAATAACATGAGAACTCAAAAATAATTGCAATGGTCATGATATCAAGTTTCCAGCATTGACCACATCTGGGTTCTAATTCCTAGTACTCACAGGAAAGTGTTAAAAGGGCCAGATCTCACGATGGTTGGATAAATTTAACTGTTTATGTTCTAAGAAATTAACATATAATGTGAGAACGAATTGACTGTACTGATTAGTAAACAATTTGTGGTTTCTACTGGTTACTGCATGGTCTTCCATATCATCCAAAATATGCGGAATAGGTGAAGCGTTGTGCATCACTTTCGTTCTAGAGTGCCGATTTTTATCATATTTTTTTAAAAAGGAAAGATATAGATTGCTTAGAAACCGATTGCTGATGCAATGCCCGGTATCTTTAAAGAGAAACGTTACTGCATCCTGGTTCCTTGGAAAGATGCACTGGCACTTCGCATTTTGAAAGTTATTGTTGTAATTTCATGCAATAAATTTTTCTCCCCATGTCGTAGAGAGCATGCGGATGAAGTTTTGTTATTGTAAATCTTTCAGAATTTGATACCGCTGGGTCGAACGGTATATTACACTAGATACTCCGGACCTCGGACCAAAATTCGATTTTCCAAGCGATCTGTATACCCTTTTTGGAAAAAGGGCTAAAAAAATTAACACATATATTGGAAATAATCATTACAATCGTTATAATGACTCAAAGTTATATCGGCTGACTTAAAAAGTCAAGTCGACACCATAATAATAAATACTGGACTTACTAATTCTTGAAACTATAGCTCAATATTTATCACATACTTTCATCTTAAAAAATTTAATTTCGGTCCAAAAGTTAAACTTCTTTGAAAAAGATGTATTTTCTAAAATTTCGTTTTTTGAACCACCCTATTTCAAAATGGAACACTCTAATGATAAAATAAAAATGTCCAGCCCCATATTTTTCTAAAAGAAACAAATCTACCTAGTATTACAGAATTCTAACATCCTCTTCATTTTTTTGGTTACGAATTGCTGAATTATCAAATTTTACGAATGTTCCGGAACTTCCGGAAGACCATGCCACGGCCACTTAGAGCCGTACATTGTTCTGCACATCACTTTGCTTCTTACATTTTGTGTAACCTATAGGATGTTACGGATACTCCAGGAGGCCATAAAGTGGCCATATCTCAAAAGTGTAGCCTAATACTACAATTTAGATAATATATAAAAAAAATTCAAAAATTACTTGGAAACACATGATTTATCTATGCAAATTCCATTTTTAGACTTTTATCCGCCTTTCGAATGGAGTGGAATCACTGTGCGTCGGCTTCTTTCATCTGCCGACGAGCTCAACATCTTGCTCGACGAATTTGGCCTCCACTCAACAGTACACCAACTTAATCGAGTCATCAACATCCACAGGCCGAACAAGTCTGTTGCGAAATCATCTGCCATGGCACTTCTCGAGAAGGCCTTTGATAACGTGTGGCATGATGGCTTGGTGTACAAGCTAAAACGATATTCACATCTTCATGGTGTAGATAATTAAAAATTATCTGTCGGACAGGATATTTGGTTGTACCGAGGACCGCCAACCCTCCAAACGTCTCACAGCTGCTAGTGATAGAAAATGATTGGGCAACAAACGAACAATCTAATCCAATAATGTTTTGGCCACTCAGAAAAAAACGGAATTCTCATTGTAATATAAGCATTGATGCGTGTAAAATTTTATTTCATTCCACATGATATGTAACTTGCAAGAAATACTTCTATGAAAGATGGACTTTGCATACAACATTTTAGACAACGTTTGAACTATCTCAGAATTTTACACGCTTATCTTTTATGTACTGTGACACTCCTTTTATGTACATAATATTGAACTGAGATGTACACTCCTCTTTCGAGCAGTGCAAAACAAAGGAGCTGCTGATCACCATGGTCACGAAACAGTTGTAGAATATGCCGACATCCATCTTTTCATCGGTTTTGGCTAAGGTTTCAGCCATCTACCTCTTAGATGTAAAAACAATGTAGAGAATACATAAACTAAGCTGATAAAATACTCATATAGGAGTAAACTACACAACACTGCGGAACTACAAAAAAAAAACAGATGACCCCGACGTGATTTGAACACGCAACCTTCTGATCTGGAGTCAGACGCGCTACCGTTGCGCCACGGAGTCCTCTTCAAGAATCATGACTTATCTGTCAATTTAGCCATAGCAAAATGGCGTTTTTTTAACGTTGAAATATTTGCATGAGCTGAGCTAATAACGCGAACGTCGTGAGTTCGATCCTCTCCGGAGCCGAACAACTTTTTACCAATGTTCCTTCCTGAAATATCAAGGAACAAATCAAAAGCTTTTCGCCTCACTCTGGGTCGAACTCGGGCATTGGAAGAAAAAAAAAGTGAGCTAAACTTTTTAATCTCTTCCTCATTGTGACCAGAGCGAGAAGATGAAAAGGAAGGGGTTAGCGTGCCCGGCCGGGTGGGCTTAAGTGAATTTTAATTAAAACTACAACTAAATTTCATTAAATAGCACTACCGACACCGGTTGCGTGCTGCTAAACTGCTGAAGCCGGTTTCGTTGTGAGAAAATAGTGTAACAACAAAGGGCGAGGGGTAGCAGAGCAGGACCAACCCCCGGTGTTCGGTCAATATACATACTTATTCGACAAAGCAAGGACGAGGGTGGAAACTTTTAATTGAATTTTCTTCATTGAAAATTCACATTTTTCTCCGTCTTTCACTCTATCTCTCTACGGAAAGCTCGTGCCTTGTTGTTGTTGTTGTTGTTGTTATCTCCGAACCTCGGCGTAGGTCGTAGCATCGAACTAATTAAAAATTGACGAAAATCCGGAGCTGCTTTTGATTTCTTGACGAATGATGACGGAGGAAATCTTGTGTTGCCGTTATCGGGATGTTGAATTACTGATTGGTAGTCGATGAATTATTCAACACCGGGTGAAGGTGCTCTCTGTAACGGTGATGATGATGATGATGATGACTTCGCCTGAATGACGACGGAAGCGTGGAAAATTTCCACTTCGGAAGCGCAGACATTATGTGCGCTTGTTTGCGCACTAATCGCTTACATACGTGTGTTACATTCGCTGTAGCGACGAATTTCCGAACTGAAACACAAAACACATACAGTGGACCGAATTGCTGGCAAAGAGTAGCTCAATTAATAATTCAAAATCATAATTTCCGCTTCACCCGTTTCTGGGAGGATGGATAATGTACTCTGCTAGCTATTGCTAACCGGTTTGGATTTTGACTCCTCCTTGCACCGCATCCCCGTTTCCGTTGCTACCTCAGATAGGTAGATGAGGAAAAATGCGAAGCTCAAAAGGCTTATCCTTCATCACGCCATCTATTGTCGGTGCCAGAAGAGCCCAGATGAAATTGTAGTCATTTAGGCGTAATAATCCTCCTCTTTCTTCTCATGGGTCGAAAGTCGTTTGGTCGGTTCGAACCGCCAGGATATGGAGTGTGCAATCAATTTTGAAATTACACACTTTTCTAAACCGTTGTCGGGAGGCAGGAGCGCCAAGAGTCCTGGAAGCGTTTGGTCAGACCTCTTATGCAATGACCAGTGTCACGCTTTTCAATCGCCTCTATCGAAGGGAGGGAATGGAATGGGGAATGCTTTTAGTCCACCTGTGGTACGACGCTGCTGCTGATGATGATGGCGTTCTCTTCTCGTCGCTCCTACAGGTATGCAAAAAGGAATACACTTACGACCAGTGTGCGACCAATGACAGATGTGCTTCTTTTTCCTTGCGCGGCGCGCGTTGTCAATTGGTTTCTCTGTAGCAAATGGCCTCTTTTTTCGTTCAGTCTTATCTTGTTGCAGGGAATTTACGATGTTTAATTAACTTCCAACTGTCACGACGACTCATAACGAATGCGACGACGACGACCAGCAGGTTTTCCTTAATTGGCCATTCCAACGGCCTTTCGAGACTATGCGAAATGAAAATTCGACAGAGGCGATTACAAAGTCGTAAAAGGTTTACATATCTATTTTTTTAAATTGACAGTACAATGACAATTGTGGTTCGGAGAAATAACAAACAACAAATGGAAGATCGAATGATTGTACTTAAGGTGATACGGGATGCTGGCTATATGATGCTGTTTTTCCAATTCGCGATTTAAAAAATTCGAGAAATGATTAATGCTGATATCTACACGCTATTTTTGAACAAACCGAAATTGAGTACGATTGACTCAAATATGTCAAAAGTATGGGTACTCAAAAGTGAGTAGGGATAATTAGAAGTAACACGTTCACAATTACTTAAACATTGATCGTATTCAAACCGATGTTGACTGTTTGTCATCTTACCACTACGAATTATATTTACTCATTTTTGAGTAGCTATACTATTGACTGATTTGAGTCAAACGTCCTTGCTGTTCGTCTACAATCTTATTGATATAATTTTCAGATCGAAGTATAGTATAGAAACTGAGATTCACATCCACAAATAACGTTCCGTTTTCATTTAATATAACTTCAAGTATGTGGTTTTGTATTCATCAGCGGACAAGTGGCTTATTCTCTTGGTTAACAAAACGAAAGTTTCAGACAAACTTAGTTTATGGCAACAGATTAATTTCTCAAGATGGGCTGCAAAATGGTGAGTCGACAACTGTGATGGAGCATGCGTCCCCGCAACATAGCTCTGGTCCTCACAAGTTCCTACCTCATGCTTCCACGGGACAGCAGATGACAAAGACCGCCAGCTAAGGGTTGCGTGCTTAGCTGGTAGTGCAGCCTGGGCACTGTTGTCCTTCTGACTTCAGCTAGATTGAGGAGGTGCGTGCCGAGCGTCTGTCCACCAAGGAGGTGCGGCTCAAACAGCGGCTGAGTAAGAAACGCTGTATCTCGTCAGCTATACCTTAGGAGGCAGTCCCACCAACGCACGGTAAAATAGCATGCTGTAGTCTTACCCTACCACGAAAAATATAAGTATTCTTTATTTTGTGAGATTTTTCCTCATTTTATTGCCCACAACTATTTTATAAGGAACAGTAGAAATTTGCAATATCCCAGTACATTTACTAGTGCAAATAAAAACAAAAATAAATGTGTTAATTGAATCTAAAGTTCAGTATAGCCGTGACATTTTTATTTTGTCTTAACTTTTATAAATCATTTATGCTAGAAATGTCTACTGTTCCTTTAACAACTATATAACGAGGATTCCCTGGGGGTAGCCTAAGGCAGTCGAAGGATTTGTTGACTGGACAAGGGTTCGTGGAGTCACCAGTCCCTTGTCATGCAAAGACACGCGGCCTTCTGGCCGTAGTCTTCCGAAGGTCCTCACTGAGATCGGCTGACCCTGCTACAGAAGCCATCACGTGGGCTATTCGCTCAGAACAACCTGCTGAGAATAGTCCTGCAGCCATAGGTAATCCTTGCACTGATGGTGGGTTCTTATACACATCACATCACATCACAGATTAATTTCTCAAGATTGTCAACTCCTTAGTTCGACGCCTTCAGAGTCCAAAGTAGGCACGATTGCCAGCCATAATGCGCCTTTGTATTTCTCTGCTGGTGTCGTTATCGGTGGTCACCAATGAGCCCAGATACACGAATTTGCCTCCTACCTCGATTTCATCACCGTAGATCTGAATTCGTGGTAGGAAGCTAACATTGTCTTCTCGTGAGCCTCTTCTCTTCATGGATTTTGTTCTCGTGTCGCATCAATCACAAGCCCAATCCTACCAGCTTCAACCATAAGTCTGATGTACGTTTCGGGCATCGTCTTAAGAGTTACGGCGAAGCGAAATAGTTGGACAGACTTCCTGAAGATCAGGCCACTCGTTTCTATTCCAGCTCTACGAATCACACTCTGTATCAACATTGATTTTTTTAAGGGCGGCTCATTGAATCTTCCTCAGCCCCCTCTCTCGTTGGAAGACCATCATGCACAGTACTGTTTAGAGTGGTACGAGGACGATGATAAGCCGCTCCTAACATGTAGAACAGACGCTGTTTTGAGCCGCCCCTGACATGGAGAACAGATGCTCAGATAGACTACACCATTTGAAGAGGGTAGCATATGAGGTTATCCGATCTTTCCTATGGTTACTCAGTCGGTTACCCACGGGTAGGAAGGGATAGGAGTTACAGGACAAGAAGCTAAGGATCGCAGTAGCATCTATTTTATACCTACAGGTACGCGAAGTACCAATGGTACGCATTGTCCTGTCATTCACCAACCATTTACCATCTACCCTATTATACGTTGCAAGCTTAATCATCAAAAAGTGCAGACAAGTATCTTTCATAAAGGCATCGGCAGTCAGTACGAGATTGATTATGTATTCCAAAGTTCGTACTAATCGTTTATTCAGACAAAAATAAGATTCTGCAGTCTAGAAGTAGTTTTATTAGTTATTATCTGCTAATATAATATGAGAGACCATGCAACTTAATTTACAATATTTCAGGAAACTTTTCCAGAAATTCAGGAATTTTGGCACCAGTAATCAGGATTTATTTTTAATCTATATTTAGACTTACTCGTCACCTTCCGAAGATATTTTTTCTGGGAGAAACTTTTCAAAAAATAGGGTAATTTCTTCCAAATCCTCAGCAAAATTCCCAAAAGTTCAGGAACTTTTTTCGAACGTTTAAAAAAGTTTTTCCAGAAATTCCGGGAACTTTTCCATGCACTTAGGTGACTTCTCTCCATATGTTTAGGGAGTTTTTTTTCAACAAGCTTAGATAATTTTTTCAGGAAGCTCTGGGATTTTTATCAAAAGCTTAGGGACTCTTTTCCCAGAAATTCAGTTAACAGTATCAAACTGTTTAGGATTTTTTAAATTCAAGAAACTTTTACAAGTTCAGGGAACTAATTCTCGTAAGTTCAACCATCGTTCTTCAGAAATTCTGGGAACTTTTTCCAAACAATCAGGGACTCTTCTGATGAGTTTAGGTAACTTTTTCCAGAGATTCAGGATATTTCCAATAGTTCAGGGAACTTTTCCTAAGAGTTCGGATTCCAGTTTTTCCAGAAATTTTGGAATTTTTTTTCCAAAAATTCATGAAACTTTATCCAAAAATTCAGGAAACTTTTTTCCAGAAGTTCAAAAAAGTCGTTCCAGAGATTAAGAATACTTTTCTAAGCACTTCGGTGAGTTTTTCCTCACTTCATCGAACTCTTTTAGGAAAATTAGAAATTTCTCGGGCATTTTTTCCAGAAGTTCAGAGATTGTTTTTCAAGATATTAAGGATGTTGTCTCTAAAAATTACAGAAATGTTTCCAAAAATTCTGGGACTTAATTCTCGTAAGTTCATCCGACTTTTTCAAAACGTTTAGGGACTCTTCTCACAAGTTCAAGTAACTTTAACAGGTAATTCTGGAAATTTTCAAAATTACAGGGAACTTATTTGTAAAGCTCAAGAGATATTTTTTCAGAAATTCAGGAATTTTGTTACCAGAAGATCAGGACTTCTTTTTAATTTATACTTAGGCTTACTCGTCACAATATTTCGAAGATTTTTTTTTTAAAGAATTTTTTCAGATAAAATGGTAATTTCTTCCAAAAGTTCAAGAAATTTTTCAAAAGCTTAAGAAACTTATTTCAAAAGTTCAAAAACGTTTTCCCGGAAATTAAGAGAACTTTTCCATGCACTTCGGTGACTTTTTTTCCAACAGTTTACGGATTTTTTTTCAACAAACTTTAACAACTTTTTCCGGAAGTTCTAAGATTTTCTTTCCAGAAGTTTAGGAACTCTTTTCCCAGAAATTTCGCTAACGGTATCCAAATGTTTATGATTTTCTTCTTAAAATTCCAGGCACTATTTCCAAAAACGCAGGGAACTAACACTCGTAACTTCAGCCTTCTTTTTTCCAGAAACTCTGGTATCTTTTTCCAAACGTTCATGGACTCTTCTCGCAAATTTAAGTAACTTTTTCCAGATATTCAAGAAATTTTCAAAAGTTCAGGAAACTTTTCTTTAGCGTTTAGATTCCAGTTTATCCAGAACTTTTGGAAACTTTTTCCATAAACTCAGGAAACTTATTCCAAAAATCGGGAAACTTTTTCCAAAAGTTCAAAAAATTCGTTCCAGAGATTAAGCATACTTTTCTGAGCACTTCGGTGCATTTTTCAACACTTCATCGAACTTTTTTAGGAAGATTGGAATTTTTTCGGGGACTTTTTTCAGAAGTTCAGAGATTGTTTTTCAAGATATTAAGGATGTTTTTCTTTAAAATTCCAGAACTTTTTCCAATTCTCGTAAGTTCATCTAATTTTTTCAAAACGTTCAGGGACTCTTCTCACAAGTTTAGGTAAGTTTTTCAGGAAATTCTGGAAATTATCAGAAGTCCAGGGAACTTATTTGTAAAGCTCAAGAGGCGTCACAGAATTTCAAAAAAAAATTTCTAGAAGAAACGTTTTAGATAATAGGGATAATGTTTAGGGAACGTGTTTCAAAAGTTCAAAAAAAATCCCGGAAATTCAGAGAACTTGCCCATGCACTTCGGTAGCTTTTTTCAAACAGTTAAGGAATATTTTTCAACCAGCTTAGACAACTTTTGCCGGAAATTTTGTGAAATTCTTTTCAGAAGTTTAGGGATTCTTTTTCCAGGAATTCAGTAAACGGTATCCAAATGTAGAGGATTTTCTTCTTAAAATTCCAGAAACTTTTTTCAAAAGCACAGGGAACTAGATCTCGTAAGTTGAACCATCGATTTCCAGAAATTCTGAGAACTTTTTTTCTAACAATCAGGGACTCTTCTCATAAGTTTAGGTAACTTTTTTTTTCAGAGATTCAGGAAATTTACAAAAGTTCTGGGAACTTTGTCTATGAGTACAGAGTTCAGTTTTTCCAGAAATTCTGGAATTTTTTTCCAAAAATTCAAGAAAACTTTTTACAAAAGTTCAGAAAAGTCATTCCTTATTAAGAATACTTTTCCGAGCACCTCGGTGTCTTTTTCAACAACTTATCGAGTTTTTCTAGGAAGATTAGAAATTTCTCGGGGATTATTTCAGAGATTGCTTTTCCAGATGTTAAGGATGTTTTTTCTTAAAATAACAGAACTTTTTCCAAAAGTTCAAGGAGTTCTCGTAAGTTCATCCAACTTTTTGCAAACAATCAGTGGAGTTTTACTCACATGTTTAGGGAACTTTTCAAATCTTCAGAAATTTTAAATATTAACTAACTTTTCTATAAATTCAGGAAATTTACAAAAGTACAGGAAACTTTTTTTGAGCCTTAAGAGCCTTTTTTCAGAGAACTTTTCCAAGCAATTTGATGACTTTTTCCTACAGTTTAGGAATCATATTTTAGAAAAATTATAAACTTTTTCCGGGAGATCAGAGATTTTTTTCCCCAGAAGTTCAGGTTTTTTTTCCCAGATGTTTGGAGGATTGTTTAAGGATGTTTGAGGATTAATTTCTTGATTCTTGATTTGTTTCTTAAAATACACGTAACATTTTCCCAAAGTTCAGGAAACTAAGTCTCTTAAGTTCAGCCATCTTATTCCAATATTTTGGGGATTTCAACACAACGTTCTAGGACTCTTTCCACAATTCTAAGGAACTTTTTTTTCCAAAAATTCAGGATTTTTTTTTCCAAAAATTCAGGAAACATTTTCAAAAGTTTAAAAAAACTCTTTTCAGAAATTCAGAGTACATTTCCGAACCCTCTGGTAACTTTATCCAACAATTAAGCGAACATTTTAGGGAAGACTAGAACTTTCTCCGGAAAGATTTTTCCCAGAAGTTCAAGGATTTTTTCCAGAAATTCTGCCAACTGTTTCCAGATGATCAGGAGTTTTTTTTTTCTTGAAATTCTTCCAAAAGTTCAGGAAATTTATTCTCGTAAGTTTTTCAGACTGAGTTTTCCGAAATCAATGGAATCTTTTAAAAAGTTCAGGAAACTCTTTCCAGAAAATTTGAGAACTTTTCTAAGGACTTCTGTGACTTATTCCCAAAATTTATGAGAACTTTTTCAGGAAACTCAGACAACTTTCACAGGGAGCTCGAGAATTGTTTTTCTAGAAGTTCAGGGATTCTTTTGCCAAAGATTCAGTAAGTTGTTCCCAGGCATTTAAGGATTTTTTAATTGAAATTCGGGAATCTTTTACCGAACCTTCAAAAACTGTTTCAGAAATTTAAAAAACTTGTTCCAAAAGTTCAGAAATTTAATTTTTTCAGAAGTTAATTAAAAATTCTAGAACTCTAATCACAAGTTAAGGGAACTTTTTCCAAAAATTCAGCAAACTTTCAAAAATTTAGTAAACTTTTTTCAAAAGTTCAGAAAACTTATTTCAGACGTGAAGAAAACTTTATCCAGAATTTCAGAGAACTTTTCCTAGCAATTTGGTGAATTTTTCCAACAGTTCAGAGAACATGTTTAGGAAGATTTCTTTATCCAATAGTTAAGGGGTTTTTATCCAGGAGTTCAGGAATTCTTTTTCCAGAAATTCAGTTAATTGTTTTCAGAAGTTTGGGAATTTCGCCTTGAAGTTCAAGAAACTTTTTCTAAAAGTTCAATAAACTCTTTCAGAAAATCGGAGAACTTTGCCAAGAACTTTGATGACTTTTTCCCAAAAGCTGAGGGAACTTTTTCCGAAAGCTCGTTTTTTTCCCTAGAATTTCGGGGCTTCATTTTACAGTAATTCAGTTGACTGTTTTAAGTTGTTTATGGATTCTTTCTTCTGTTCTTAGAAATTTTAAGAACTTGTTCACGAAATTCAGGCAACGTTTCCTGAAATTCAGGAAACTTTTAGCTGAAATTCCGGGAACTTTCTTTTGCTGAAATTCCGGAAAGTTCCATTTACTCCTTTTTTTTAGCTCAAAGATTTTTTCAAAAATTCAGGGGATCTTATTCTAGATCTGCGGTGACTTTTGACAATAGTCAAGAAAACTTTTTCATGAGGCTGAGAAAAAGTTTTCCTTAAAATCAAGGAACATTTTCTCCAGAAGTTCAAAGATATTATTTTTCCAGAAATTCACTAATTTTTTACCAGATATTTTAAAAGCTTTTTCCGGAAATTTCAAGGAAATTCTAGGAACTTTTTTCAAAAACTTTTGTAAAAGTTCTTTTTTTACTCTTTCCAGGAGTTCAAGAACTTTTTTTTTAATTTCAGAGAACTTTTTCGAAAAATTCGGGAAATTTTTCCAGAAGCTCCGGGATTTATTTCTAGAATTGAGGTGCCTTTATTCAACAGTTTTGGGGAGCTTTTTCAGTAAGATAAAAGTCAGGCTTCTTTTTCTCCTACATCTTCCAGAAATTCCGGTGGTCTCTTTCCAGAAGTTCATGAAGCTTTTTGCTGAAGTTCAGGAGCTGTTACCACAAATTCTTGAATAATTTCTCAGAAAATTTACTTCAAGTAGTTCAGGAAGATTTTCCATAAGCTCTTCACAGATTCAGGGACCATGCAGGTGATGAACGTTTTCAGCAACAACCTTGGTGGACGGTCCGAAAACTTTTCAAAAAGTTCAGAAGCATTTTTCAGAAAATCAAGAGAGGTCCGCCACTTTTTCCAGAAGTTCAGAAACTTTCCAAAAGTTTTGGATTATTTCGGAAGCTTCGGAACTGCGTGGATTATTTCCAGAAGTTTCGGAAGTCCGTGGATGTTTTTCCAAAAGTTTATTTTACTGTATTCAGAAGGTCGTGGAATTTATTTTAGATCATTGAAAAACTTGTTCAACGAATTCGGTTAATTTTTCTCACAGTTTAGGAACTTTTTCCAAAAAATCAAAAAAAAAAAACTTTTTCCAGAAATACAGGAAGTATTTTTTAGAAATTCAGGTTATTTCTTGCAGATGTTGAGAAATATCATAAGAAAAGTAATCCTGGACGTTCAAGGAACTTCTTCCAGAAATTAAGAGAACTTTTTTCAGGAGAATGATCCCAGATTCTCCGAAAGATCAGATATTTGTTCAAAAGTACAGGGAAATTTTTCCACAAATTTAGGGAACATTCACCAACAATTCAGGTTTTTTGTTCCCTCACTTCTTCCAAAAGTTCAAGTGATCTCTTTCCAGACGTTCAAAAGGCTTATTGCCGAAGTTCAGGAAACTTTTTTTTCAGAAATTCATGCATCTTACTAGAAATTTTTTTTTCAGTAGTTCAGGAAGCTTTTTTCAATCCTCAAGGGTCTGTTTTCAGACATTTAGTAAACTTCATTTAGAAATTTCATCTATTCTTTTTCCAGATGTTAAGGATACTTTTGCAACAAGATAAAATAAGGAACTATGTCTGGATGGCCAGAGAACTTTTTCCAAAGTTTTACAAACTGTTTCAAATGCTCAGGTAAGTTTTACAGAAATATCATGAACTGTTTTTATAATTTCAGAAAACTTTTATAAGAAGTTTGGGATTATTTTCGAGAAGTTCAGTGATGTTTTTTCAGACAGTTTTTTTGCTGGATCCAGAGATTCAGGGAACTTATTTTCAAAACTTCAAGGGAAATTTTCCAAAAGTTCGGCATACATTTTCCTAAAAATCAAAGAACCTTTTCTAAAACTTCGGTGTTTTTTTGTTCAACAGTTTAGTTTAGTTTGTCAGAAATAGTAGGAGGCTGTTCTTTCTTTTGGTTATATTAGATTACAAAAAAAAAAACCAGTAGTTTTTGTATAATTGGGATTTGAAGTGAGAAAGTAGGTGTACGTGCTATTGTGGCATACTTGTATTCTGGAATTTTTTTCTAGAAATTTGGATGTTTCTAGAAATTTTTGATTTTTTTCTAGAAGTTTGGGGATATTTTTCATAAGATTTTTTTTCCAGTAGCTCAGGAAGGTGCCTGGGTCTGTTATCCGAAGTTTAGTCAACATCTGCAATAAATTCAGGGAAATTTCTACTACTGGTTGATCAGGGAACATTTTCCAAAAGTACACGGACTTTTTTTCAGAAGAAACTTCCCTGTTTCACCAGACACCTTGTGAACTTATTCCAGAAGTACAGAAAACTTTTTCCGGAAGTCAGGTAGTATTTTCAAAAAGTACTTTTTCCAGCTAATTAGCAACCTATTTTTCCGAAGGAAGACGTGACCAAGATTTTTTCGCCTCAGAAAAACCACCGACGTCGACTAGGATTGAATCATCAAATACGTAATTAACTCAAATGTTTTGAAATGGAAATACCTTCTCATCAACATGAGACCTTAGGAGTGGACAGCAATTTCGGCTAGAACCAAAGATGTGACGAGAAATTATTGATAGGCCCGTTATAGTACGGCAGGCCGTGAAATTGAATAGAAGCAATTGCTATTGAAAAGAGGGCTATTTTTGAAATTAGAAGTTCACAGATAAAAAGAAACATTGAATTTTCTGCGTTATATAATGCATATATAGGGAATGCTAGATTTGCCAGAAAATACTGGGATATTTCATGTAAATTTAAGCCAGATAACGCTTGAATCCAGCCTGTTGAAAGATTGCCAATATTGTTGTATGGCACATGAAAAGTTGCAAACAATTTCGTTGCTTACGCCTACTTTAGCATGGATTTAAACGAGGGGATATTTTACACGCTTGTTAAAATTAATTATTTTTTTCTGTGTAGCTTGGCAAAAGATTGTGTGCTTGATTCGCGTATCAATCACTAGCAATTTGTTTTAAAAAATAATTCCGAATAACAAACGCGTCAATTCAATTTTCCTATCGCTACATTAGTTCAAATCTAGTCGATGCATAAACAATTCAATGTTCTTTATCTTGCATTTTGGATTGGTCGAAATATTCCTAATGAAAATACACGCGTTTATCTCCGTAAATAAGGCCTTAATAACATTCAAATGCTCGATTTTTCTTTTATCTATATTGGCCAAACAAGTTCAGCTCCAAGTTCATTTTTGCATCCGGTTATAAATGCGTGTTTTGAGATGTGAACCTTTTTCTAAATAGCTTGTTATTAAATAGATGGGATTATGTTTGCACTGAATACAGCTTATTTCGCAACCATTTATTTGGTCGTTTATTATCGTGACAGCTCGTCATGTTTTTATTTTTCCAAAAGTTTGAGCTTTCCAATTTCACTCGTTTGTGTGGTTTCCCATGTTTCCTTTTTGCACAGTCGAACTTATTCGGGCAGTGTTTTTCCTGGAACTAGCAGATATAAAAGCGTCAATTTTCACAATCCTGTTCAAATCTCCTGCAACAGGGACCATGGTTTTCGCCTGTCGCGCTTCCTAGTAAATTCAAATAAATAAATAAACACATTAAAACAAGCGAATGTAGTTCCAAGCGTTGCATATTTTCCATTTTCCAACGAGCAAACACAACACTTGAAGCTGTGGGTACAAATCCTCTTTAGAACAGGTGGTCGTTCATTCATTCAACAGTAGATAAATGCAGTTCGCAGTCGAAAGCCGTCGCCGCCGCCGCCATGACTTTGATCGCATAAATTAGACCGAAATGGAGAAAACGCTGTACTTCATCACCATCACAGGTCGAATTAATTCCAGTGTTCACATACGTACATGACAGTTGTTTGCCTATTCAAACACCCACAGAGAACGCAAAGACCGAAAGTTTCGAATCTCCGATGTCACCGCTGTTGTCAGCCGGTTTGTTTGTAATAAACTAGAGTGACTAATTTGCCTAAGCTCGAAGCTGTTGAATTTTGATTGCATCGGACCACTCCGCTTGCTGGTCGTTTGTTAGCCGAACAATGGCGGCCAATCCGCCATTAATGGAAAAAGTTTTCCCTGGGCGCGATTTACTGGACCAGGAGAACTATTCTTTTCCAATATTTACCAATTAAAATAATCCTTTGCGCAGAAAAACAACTTTCGAAAAATGACGACTTTGCCACCAGACTGGAAGAGAAAGTTGTGCCTTCCTTATTATAGTCCTAGTTTAAGTATGGCACGACCGAGGCAAACAAAGGCAGAAAAAGAGTTAATTAAACCCAGGCAAGTCGTCCGTTAATTAACACGCCAAACGGGCCCGGTGGTCTAAGCAAGGGAAAAGCTATTAACTGAATTTCTTTGCCCAGGATCAGCCGAAGATGTTCCTGTATTTAAACAAAGTCTGATTACCCCTATTCTGGAACAGTCGAACGAAGCAACCGGGGTGACAACGCGGCAAGTGCAAAATCAACACAACCAAGCAACCATCAAGTTTCGCGTTGGCTTGTGTTCGCGTCAGGCAAAACGTGACAGAGTAAACAGAGAACCCTTCGGTCGGTGACACTTATTCCGATCCGATTGGGACATCTGTTTTTCTTGTTCTTCAACGATGCTGCTGCTGCCGCCAGAAAGCTGATAAAATTGAGTTTGATTAGCAGTTTAGTACCGCTTTTGTTTCCCCCGAATGGCGCTGCCTGCCACGTCCAAACTGGTGCGATAAGGAACAGTGGTCGTGTCGGCAGATCGTAAATCGAGCGAAAGAAATAAACAAACCGTGATTTGCGTCGCGAGTGAGGGAAACAGTGCGATGTGGGAGGCGAAGTGGTGGGAGCCGTGTGTTTGTAACTTCATTCCACCATCGTACCTTCGATAGCTCAGTTGGTAGAGCGGTGGACTGTAGAAGAGCATTCGCTAACGAATAGTAATCCATAGGTCGCTGGTTCAAATCCGGCTCGAAGGATACCGCAACTCTTTTTTTTATGTGAAAATACCATTTTTAATTCTACAGTCAAATCAAATCCGTTCAAATCCAATTGCGGAGAACCACAGCAGTCAGTTCTCCGCATAACATATTTCCCATCATGCTAACCATCGGAAAACGAGAGCACTAATCCCCACCTTCGGCAGAACGACCGTTCGAAACTCATTAAAATTCTGTACAATGCGGCTGGCTTCCACTTCGACTGCACTTCAACCTGGGCCACCGGGGGTCCAAGCATCCACCGGTAAAATCGACCTGGCAGCCACTCACAATTGCCACTACCTTAATAGAGAACTAAAATACAGTTAAAATTTCATTAGGCATCCTTTCTCCGTATGTTCCGGGGCTTAGCCACAACAAACCAGTAGCCAGCCAGGCAGCCAGCCGAGCCATTTCCACTCTCTGACAAAACTGTCATGATTCAATTCATTAAAAATAATTGAACAATTCCATTCCGGCTGCATTGCATTGTGTGAGTGTGGTGCTTTGTGCTTTGTGCTATCTCCCTATCTCTTTCTATCTCTCCCCGAGTCTATTAGTTAGTCCGATTCCGACGAGATCCGATCTTCATTTTCACCAACAAACCAACCAACCAACTAAATAACCCCAATGCCTTCTGCCGGAACACGGTCGGTTGAAACGATTATCCTTCCTGCAATCGGCTATCAAAGGAAGAAGAAGAAAGGGTGGCACCGGCAGCTGCCAGAAGTGATGATAAAATAATATTGTTAAGTTTAAATGAATTTATCTTCATCACCGCCATCATCACTAGAACTTCCAGCATCTAAATCTCTCTAAACATGACGACGTGTCGCTTGCCAGTAGAAGTGTGAGAATCGCAACTGCACGCGCCGCACTATCCTCCGGCTGTGTATAGTTCCGGTAGGAGCCCTAAAATTAGCATATTCAACTCACGTGTCTGGACGGATGGCTTCTTAGGTGGTAAAGTGCCACATCCCGGTTGGGAGGTTAGGATAAGATAAATGGGGTGTGTAACTGATAGATTAAGTTTTCAGCAGGGCGCAGAGTGTTGTCATCAGGAATCAAATTGTCAGTGCTGTCGGTTCGCCTACTGAGCGTGTGATTAGAAATATGGAAAATGAGTCTCGAGTGGTTGGGAACCAGAGAATCTCCGTTCTTTCTTTGAAAAATGTTTATTGTTTGGACAGAGGAATCCAACTTGAAAAAAGAAGAATGCATCTAGTGGTAATAAATCTGACAGCTTCCATGTTAAGGTATTGGACGAATATTTTAAAATGCTTCTAGAAAATTCAAATGAAATTTTAATTAAAAGCGGTTTGTTGTATAATGAAGGAAATATCGAAAACTGCGCAATAGGAGCATTACTTAAATTTAATTTTTATTTTTCTGAAAATGTCTTTATTCGATAGTTTTGGATTTTTCTTACATCATACAACAAACCGCTTTTAATTAGAATTTCATTTGAATTTTCTAGAAGCATTTTAAAACTTTCGTCCTATACATTAACATGGGAGCTGTCCGATTTATCACCACTCGGTGTCTTCTTGTTTTTCCAACCTGGATTCGTCCAAAGCATACACCAGTGCACTATGGTCCAGAATACGAATTTACGAGGAAACATGCTCCCAGCGCCTAAACTTGAAACTTTACAGCAAAGTGATGTTCTACAACATGGTTTGTATTACTAAGACCCATTTTGTGATCTTGATTAAAATTAGGGTGGTCCCCATTTTCACGGAATTAAAAAAACTAACTTTTTTATTTGCAGAAATAGACGTTTACATTCTTGCGCAAAGTTGTAGCGCAGAAAATGTCATGGAATTTGTATGTATATATAAAAATTTTTGTAGCTTGAAAATTAACCGATTTAGAGCAATTTTCCCTCATCAACTTAGGGTGTACCAGAAAAAAATGGTTTTTTTGCCCTAACTTTTTTATTTCAATTCCCGCCGTAAAGTTGTGTTGGGACGAGTTTTATAACTTTTAAAGACGCGTACTTTGCCCCAATCATAGAAATCAACATTTGAAAAGGGCGTATTTTTTGTAGAAAAACTTCAATAACTATTGATTGGTTAAAGCTACCGGCAAAATTAATAAATAAAACCCGCATTAATCCACCGATGGTGAGACTGAACCCTTCTTTCACTTCACCAGAATTACAAACTCAAATGTGGCCAATATTGTACTGGATATATATTTTCATCAGAAATTCCAGGAAGATCCAGAAATATTCGATATGTCATACATACAGTTTATAAAATGAACTATTTGTCAATCCTGAACATAGTGTTCATCGATGTTATTAATATATGGCCATAAATAGTCTTTAACGACCTGTATATGTTCGACCTGGATATGTTCGTTGAAAATTATGTAGTTATAGTAAATGGAGCATTTTCGAATATACGCGTTGCAGTTCAAAACCAGACCACTCGAGCCAATCGATGCTGCTCTAATTCTATAGAGTCGCATAGTGTGGCTAGTCCGCTGTATGTGCTATACAACGCTCCAGATACGACACAATAGAATGCAAGCGGCATCGATTGGTGTGATTGGTCTTGTTTGGTTTTACACTGCAACGAGTATATTTTCATCTCACAATTATGTGCTGTCAGGTAATGTTTTGGTCATATCTCCATGAAGAATAATCCAATCATAATGAAATTTTGACCAGTTATTTGGAGATATCATAGCTTTAATTTGGCACCAACAAAACTAAAATCGGTACACAAATAGCTCAGTATGTAATCGGAGACCAAACTGTTTGATTACTATTATAATAGGCCTTCAAGTACTGTTTCGTTCATATCTTCGTAACGAAATGTCCGAATGAAAAAAAAAACAATAGCGTTCTATGGGAATGCTTCCATTTGCCGTCAACAGAACTGAAATCGGTTCACAGATGGCTGAGAAACCGATGTGACATTATTTGTAACGCACACACACACACACACACACACACACACACACACACACACACACACACACACACACACACATACATACACACAGACATGTGCTCAGTTCGTCGAGCTGAGTCGAATGGTATATGACACTCGGCCCTGTGGGCCTCGGATAAAAAGTCGAATTTTCAAGCGATCTTAATACCCTTCTATTGATGTAAGAAGGGTAAAAATACGTTCCTTTAATAGTTCTACAACTCGTTTGAACAAAATTTTACGATGGAAATTGAAATAAAAAAGCTAGGACAAAAAAAAACATTTTTTATGGTACACCCTAAGTTGACGAGGGAAAAGTTGCTCTAAATCGGTCAATTTTTAAGCTACAAAAAAAATTTGTGCATAAAAATTCCATGACATTTTCTGCGCTACAACTTTGTTCAAGAATGTAAACGTCTATTTCTGCAAATAAAAAAGTTAGTTTTTGTATTTCCCTGAAAATGGGGACCACCCTTATTTTAATCAACTCGTTTTTATTTCAAGTTTCACCACCATATTTTTTTAAAGGTTAAAAATTGATCGATTTAAAGCAACTTTTCCCTCGTCAACTTAGGGTGTACAATAAAAAATGTTTTTTTGCCCTAACTCTTTTATTTCAATTTCCATCGTAAAATTTTGTTCCGACGAGAACTATTAAAGGCGCGTATTTTGATTTATTAATTTTGCCGCTAGCTTTAACCAATCAATAGTTATTGAAGTTTTTCTTCTAAAATTATCCCAGATTAAAATGTAATTTTCTCAAGATACAGCAATAAAATATCTCTAGTTTTCACATATGTTAAACAATATAAAATTTTCTTTAAAATGACGTCTTTTATTTTTTTTTGTGTTTGCCCCAATCATAGAAATCAACATTTGGAAAAGGCGTATTTAAAAAAAAAAAACTTCAATAGCTATTGATTGGTTTAAGCTAGCGGCAAAATTTGTATTCCAAAGTACGCGTCTTTAAAAGTTATAAAACTCGTCCGAACTTAACTTTACGGCGGGAATTGAAATAAAAAAGTTAGGGCAAAAAAAAACATTTTTTTCTGGTACACTTCAAGTTGATGAGGGAAAATGGCTCTAAATCGGTTAATTTTCAAGCTACAAAAATTTATATATACATACAAATTCCATGACATTTTCTGCGCTACAACTTTGCGCAAGAATGTAAACGTCTATTTCTGCAAATAAAAAAGTTAGTTTTTTTAATTCCGTGAAAATGGGGACCATTTTAATCAACATCACAAAATGGGTCTTAGTAATACAAACCATGTTGTAGAACATCACTTTGCTGTAAAGTTTCAAGTTTAGGCGCTGGGAGCATGTTTCCTTGTAAATTCGTATTCTGGACCATAGTGCAGTGGTTGGATAGTCATAAAGAAAATGGATATAGTTTGTGGTTCAGGAAGTACCAGCACATCGGTCCCAAGCTTAATGATTCGCCCACAATACCGTAACTTACACGAACTCAAAACACAGAGAACAGACATTTATCTCCATATACCTTTTCTTGAAAAACATGTGTAAAACTTTATATGGGCAGCCGGTATCAAAAGCAAGTTCAGAGAAAACCAAACAAAACATTTTAGGTTATGTGCTAGGCTTTTTATTGATAAACATTTACATGACAGTTATTGCACAACTGCAGCGCCGCCTACCAGGAGCATAATGACATACATTTGAAATGTCGGTTTAAAGTTTTACACAAGTAGCAGATCGAAGATGAACGTCTGTTCCCTGTGCTCAAAATAACACACCGAATCAAAAGAAAAACAAAGATTCTAGTACCGAAAAGCGCAAGAATACATTGCAAGGTGCAGGCTGTAAGGTGTATCTGTAAGGTGTACTTTGGATCAAGGGATTTCAGAACAGTGAATCAATTTCAAATCGCTAGTTGCATATTGATTGTTGCCCACACTACGGCAACTAGACTAGTGATATTTAAAAATTTTGCCTCATGAAAGTTCGCGATTCTTCCAAATTTTGGGAAACTAAAGCGTGTCCGGAAATATTTTTTGTTACTTCGTCACGTTAGTGATCTGAGTCAACGTTAGACTTTCTTTCAGTGTATGGTTTAGCTGTCATGGCCCAAACACAATGATAACGGCAAAGGAAAACGGCAAAGCCCGATCAGAGTATGCCTGCTTGTCGGAAAGAAATCAGGCTAGATCCAAGCCGATTCTAATTAGACGTACCGAAAACATTTGCAGCAACTGTCAAAATTGACGTTTTCTGTTCCGTTGTCGTTCTCATTGTGTTTGGGCGGTCAGTCCCGATCGCGATCAATGAGGTCTATACAGGTGGAGAAGAAGTGGTTAAGTTGTATTAGTGTAATGCAAAATACTGTCATGGTGTTCGTTAGATGATGCACAGCCTGTTTTTTGTTAACATGCGTAGATCTCCAAAAACAACACTACATCAGCAGCAAATCAGAAGGTGGAATTTTTATTTACGGAAGTTGGTTTAGATATCAAAAGGTTTCAAAAAATGCCTTTTTGTGCACTATAAGGATCCGGACAAAAACTTAATTTGTTTTGTTATCATTGACTTGTTTTTAAAGTTTTACGTCACTACCCCAAATCATGGATTGTTTACACATTTTTCGTTACTAATACCGACAAACACCTCGCTCTTCGCCATCTGTATACACCTCATTGCTTCGCGACGAAGTGCATATTGTTTGCTTTTAAATTGAAGTTTTGAAAATGGTTTCTCGATAACAGGAGCCGCGAATTATTAATAAGAACAAGTGGCTGGGAAATCCTAATCGTTCACAGAAAACAATTGCGAATTCGGTCGGGGTTACGCAATAAACGGTGTCGAATGCCATCAGTAAGTTTCAAAAATGGTTCAGAGGAAGCCAACCAAACAGTCAAAAAGGGGAACACGTTACAAACAAAATGAAAAACAAGTGGTGAGAGTATACAAGACGAAGCTCAACATGTCGGTCAGAGATGTTGCCAAAACAGTGGAAGTCAACTATGCAAAGCATCAAAGTGAAATGTGGACAGAGATCATTCAAAGTCCAGAAAAAAACCTGATGATAAAAGCCGAGACGATAATGGCCTTGAAAAAGCGAAAAGTCGAGCCCGACAGCCATAAGGTTGGTTGTTAACCAAACATACAGGTTGCATCGTAGAGGACCTACTTTGCACACTTTCCCTGGTAATAAATTCTAAATATGATATAATGTTACACTTTTTTATATTAATATCAAGTAGACTTTTAGCACACCATTTGTAAACGACATCAATTTCACTCTGAAAATGTTGCAAATCTAACTCACTACAGATTTCCATATACAGTTTCATATCATCAGCATAGATAATAACGTTAAGATGATTTAATACAAGATTAACATCATCAACAAAAAGAATACATAAAAGAGGACCTAAATGAGATCCCTGTGGAACTCCTGAGGTGACATTAACTGATCTAGAAATCTTTCCTTTGAAACGTACCTCCTATGTTCTATCTGTCAGATAAGATTCGATCCATTTTAATAGTGTCCTGGTTAAACCTACTCGCTTAAGTTTGAAAAGTAGCAATGGAATGTCAACTCTATCAAACGCTTTGCTGAAGTCAGTATATAAAGCTTCCACAAAATTTCCTGTATCCATTGCACCTAAAGAAAATTCTACAAATTCCAATAGATTAGTAGATGTTGATCTGCCTTTGAAAAAACCATGTTGATTATTTGAAATTCGATTTTTTACCTGGTTGAATAATTTTTGATTTACAATCGCTTCAAACATTTTAGGAATTTTTCATTCTTCCATAGTGGGTCTAAAGCTTCGTCAATGCTAAAATCTTCAGTACAATTAGTAAAAACAAAATCTAAATAACAGTCAAGCTGGTTCCGAACATGATTAATTTGATGAAGTCCTAGGTGGCTGATTTTATCAAAGATAAGTTGTAGAGTTTCATTTTCACCTATAATTGAAAGCAGTAAGGATTCGTTATTCTTATCGTGAATAAAATCAACTGTTTTCTGGTTAAAATCTCCATAGATGTGAACCTTGGTTTGAGGCTCCAAAACTTGAAATCTAGATTCCGCGATGTTTAAAAATTTATCATATGAAGCTTTTTTAGCCGTATGTGGAGGAAAGTAAACAGATACAAAAAGATGAAGTTCGCCATTCATCGTTACTTTTACCCACACGTCTTCAAATTCTTGATGTTTTTCACTAGGGATTATTTCGGCTTGTAGGTTTGCATTGACGGCAATAAGCACACCACCACCGGATTTTTTCTCTGATAATGTCAAGTCACGGTCACATCTGAATACATTAAATTTGCTACCGAAAACTTCCTCACTTTTGATTTCATCAGACCAACTTGTTTCAGTTCCTAATATGATATCGTATAGACAACCGTTAATTTTATTCCGAACTTCGTTAATTTTTTGTGCACTGCGCATACGATTAAAATTTTGACAATAAACTATTGTTTCAGTTAATTCTATTTTATTATACACACAAGACTCACTTGAAGAATGAGGAATTACCTCATGTGGATCAGCTTCCTCAAATAAACGCGTCAAATCTATGAAGTCTTCCTCTGAAGAGGGCGTCAGTTTCGGACGTAGTCCTCCGACATTGACTGCCATGTGCGTGTTATGGTTGACTTCAGGGTTTTCACACTAGGGTGTCATGTTTTGCAGGCTCGTGCTTCAACACAGCCAAACATCATGACACCAGCCGGATGTTTGGTTTGAAATATAAATTTCACTTTTTCCGGAACGTTCTCCATTTTCTGCGGTAAAATGAACCGGTCCGTGCGGCTGTTGGCCACAGCATCGATGCTGAAAAGCTTTCGTCGGAGAACAGGATTGTCATTTTTTCCTCCTTCAACAAGGAAGACAATCTCTTGGAACGAGTCACTCGTAGTTCCTTTACCCGGTCCGTAATCAAGTGGCGTTTCACTCTGGCTCTGGAAGATGCAAGTTTTCTTATGGAACGCACTGGGTTGCGTGCAATTTCTGCACGGATCGATTTGATCACGTTCGGCGTACGTGAAAAGCGCGGACGTCCGCTTCCCGGCTTCCGCTGCTTAGGACCATCCTGCAGGGACTTTGTATGCGGTAAACTGTTGCCAAATGGCACCCTACCACCTTGGCAATCTCTTTCGGCTTCTTCTGGGCGAGCAACAAACTTCTTTCATGAACATTTTGACGAATTTGGAATAAAACAAATAGAATGTTTGGATGCAGCACTTAATAATTAAACATAAACAAATACACTTTCGACAGAAATCAGTCACTAGCTACACGAACTAACCCAATACTCAAGTTTGAACATTTTCGTATTGTTTTTTGCCACACCCTGTAGCATAGCCAAGAAAGAAGGGAGTCACGAAAATGCAGAACGAAGCAAATTCAACAATAGGGGACGGGCCACAATTGAAAAATCAGACACCGGCAACAAAGCAAAGTTATTTTGAAGAAGAAGAAGACATTTGCTAACCGTTTCCTACGACCGTGCTAGGGAAAACAATTTTTTAAACCTGTATATGCAAATTTGTATGGCAGCAAAAGTAGGTCATTTTGAATTGAGAACTTGAAATACTTGTACTAATGGAACTTCTTTCAAATTTCAATGCGAACAATTGGTGAGTTTTTTTTATCAAATGCTGTATGAATGAAGTCATTCTGTTTAGTCGAACGAAAGGTATAAGCGTTCAAAAAGCTTTCACTTTTGCGTAACGCTCTCATTTTTCAAAATTTTGAAATGACACCCGGTATAGAGAAGAGAAACGTAGTCCTACCGTAAAAAAAAGTCATTCGTTCTATTTCAAATCTTCCTCTTCATCTTCATCCGATGAATTCGACACCTCGTTGTTCAAGACTTCAGGTTCTCTCAAAAGTTACAATGCCTCTTTTCTGAAAGACTTGTATTTCCTTTTTGAAACCTTTCGCATTGAAGACATCAGTGATGAAGTGAAGATACCAACAAACGGTTGAAGATATCTTGATTTGAGGCTACACTGTAAATGTTAACACATAAACAAATCTAAGTATGTTTGTTGGTAGATATAAAATAGAACAGATACATACCGTGAACATTTCCTTGCTCGATAGTCTCGAAAGTTTTTAGTGTCCTTATTCCTACATTCCGATAGATGACCGACGGGAATAATGGAAGCTCTTATAGTGTCTGTCCCATGAATTAAAACACGATGCACGCTGGATGGCAGTTTGTACCAGCCGTACAGCTTCAAATATTGCAGAGCAGTTTCAATCAGATATATCTTAAACTTTTCTGCATTTATCTCGAATCCCGAAGAAATAACTGACAAACTGTTGGAAAATTTCTCAATGATGTCTAGGTTCAATCCCGTAATGGATGCTGTAACAGACCGTCCATTAGAAGGCCCATCTGCCTTTTAAACGCTTCTTGGATATATTTTTTACGTGCCATGACACTTTCTTTTTTATGAGGTTTACAAGTTTGCCAACATTTTACAACCAATCGATAAGTAATATGTAGCTGGCATTCCATAAACCGAATGTATATACATAATAATATATTAGTAAACAAGAAACAATAAATGTCATGTTAATGTGCAAAAAAAAATATCGAATTTGACAATGAAGTGTGGAAAAGCCGAATTTGTGCATCTCCTTGTTGGGAATTTTCATATGCATTTTGCTTACATCATTAAACTCTTTGTGTGAAGCTCCACAAACATAGCACTTTTGACATGATACTTCAGACACATCACTACACATCTCACCATCTACCAGGCAGCATATCGTTGTATGACAGATGTTGATTTTCGAAAATGCGAAATTTTGAGTGATTAAATCGTAGTTAAATGAGCTTTTTTGATCATTCAAATTTTTCTTTTCTTTTATGATGAGTTCCTTAGATTCGTTGGCAAATGGAATCCTTATTGGGCGGCAGAACCGTGTGGATGATGAGCGGATGTTTTGCCAAATTATTTTTGATGGGCAAGTCTTGACACGCTATTGTACAGGAACCAAAGATGAGACAACAATAGAACTATCTTCAAGCTGATTGTCTGCCAAACGTTGTTTGTAATTCGATTGGCCAGAGGTACCACCTAAACCCCATTTTGAAACAAAATCAAGAGTTCCATCAGTTCAGTATCAGAGATAGTAAGTAATACTTCATCTTGAAGAGCAACTAGCGGCTTGGCTGTATGGTCAAGAAGATCTTGAAGCTTTACTTCAGATATTGATTCCGAAACAGTAATGTATAGAATACATTTTTCACGAGCTTTTTCATGAGGACTTGATACGATATGTAGATTTGAAGAACTTTACACATTTTGTTATTTTATTTCACGCTTATCCACAAAGATTTCGAAAAATTTCCGTCAATACAAAAGCATAATGCTTCTTCTTCCGTAAGTTTCCGTACAGGCTTAGTGGGTGACACATTTGCTGCTTTCCAAGCTTTTCGTGTGCGTGTCGATCGTGTTGGGGTCGATTGTATTGTTTCGGTGTTTAGTTTAGCTGCATCTTTATTACCTTCACGGCGAAGATTCATTTGCAAAGCAAATGAAAGCTCAGAAGCAGACCGTTTCTGTCTGAGATCAGCAACTCGTCTCCGCTTGCTCCGAACAGTCAGTTTATCGAGAGCCTTTTTTTGCTGTATATCTATTAAGCATATTACGTCTGGTTGTGGTAGTGTGCCTTCTGGAAATGTGGTAGTTGGTTTTGGAAGAAAACATAACAGACAGCTGTCAAAGAGATCTTTTCTATCGCGAACCACAATGAAAACTTTTAAGTAATCTGTGGGAAAACGAAACCATTTTTATACGGCGATAGACACGATTAGTGTGCGTGCATTAAACGTCACTAAACCTAATAAAAGAACGTGATCCAGGAATGAGTTGTTCAAAGAGCCACGTTTTATAACAGTTTCTCTTGCTTTGTTGCCGTTTGGAGCAAACCCGGATATCAGTTTTTTATGCTCTGGGGTTAATTTTTCTCCACCCATTTTCTTCTAACACATTTCAACACATAATCATTTCTTATTCCTGGACAGGGTTGCCATTAGTTTTTGAAAACTATCTGGCATGTCACAAATAAAAAATCTGGCAAAATCTGACTATTGGGCTTTTTGACGTTTGATCGCCTTTCTCTTTCTAGCACATACAGAGGAATGATGGTTTGTTTTCCTCCAAAAGATTTTCCTTCTTACTAGCACTACTTTGTTTTAAATGGCGCTGTTGTGTGCGTGCGTTCAAGGTCACTAAGCCTAATACACGCAAATGTAAAATTCTGGACTAACATCTGAAAAGGGTCAGAGAGGTCACAAATAGTACACATGTTACAAATGCTGATAGGCCCTTTACAAATGTTGTCCCAAAATGAGTCATTTTTTGAATCGTATACTTGCATACTTCAGTAACAGACATGGGTGGAACTACACTATTTGACCAATGCCCCATAAGTTGACATTTATTTGACAAAATATTTGACGGATTGCCTAATCGCACATAATAGCTACACTGATAAAAAAGCAATGATAATATCTATGTGTCCCATTTATGATTTTTTGCAATATAATCAACAAATGGTATCTATTAGTAACCACACATACTTTCTATGTGTACACATAACCACTATGTGTGGCCACACATACTTTTTATTTGTTACATAAACTTCATTTGCAATTCACATACACCTTTTCCCCGAAATATTGGTAAACAAACCTTGCAGCCTGACGCTTCCTATCCCAATGGCATACAACACAGGCCTGGCAGTGTGAAACTAATCATCTCCTTTACTCGTTTGGTTTAAAATGAAACTGCAAGTATGACATCACAGGTACTGTTGCATAGTAGCAAAGGAGATACACTGATAGGCAAAATAAAGTGCCCACCTCTTCGTTTATTCAACTTCTCTCATTTACTTGGTTCAAATTAAAGTACACACAGTGTAGTTTTTTTTCTTATTTTATTTTTTATATTCTTTTCAAGTTTCACTTATGGAATACTGAAAAAAAGGAGTTTTACTTAAAGAAAAAAAAATCAATTTGTGTTGAAATAAAAACCAGTGACAAAATAAAGTGCCCACTTCAAAAATCGATATGTTTTCGATAAGTTTCCATTGGAAGACCCCTCGATTGTTTATGTTTTAATATTTTGATATGTTTTGAAGCAAACAGCTCAACTTGGTGCATTTGTATACGTGATCGCATTTGATTCAATTGAAAAAAATGGAGAACACAGTGCTTTCGAAAGCAATTCCCTTGTGTATCCGAAAATTGGTCGTTCGTGATGTGCAAAACGGTGAATCGGGCTGTCGCTAAGAAGTACAGTATCAGTAAGGCAGCGGTTGGCAAAATTCTTCTGAAGCTTAAAACGTTTGGATCAGTGGTGGATCGCCCTGGCAGAGGCAGGAAGCGGAAAACGGATGCGAGAACGGACACCAAGATCATGCGCGAAGTCAAGAAGAACCCGAAGGTAACTGTCCGCGAGATCCAGGAAACCCTTCAGTTATCAGTTTCCGGTCGAACTGTTCGTCGCCGTCTCGTAGCACAGGGGTTGAATAGCAAACTTGCCCGAAAGCGCCCATTTATCAGCAAGGCAAACAAAGCCAAACAGCTTAAGTTTGCTAAGGAGCATTCTGATAAGCCCCTAGAGTTCTGGAAAACGGTTCTCTGGACGGACGAATCAAAATTCGAGCTGTTTAACCGAAAGCGGCGGGTTCGTGTTTGGTGCAGATCGGGAGAGGAGCTTCAGGAGCGCCACATCCAAGGCACGATGAAGCATGGAGGAGGAAATGTGATGGTCTGGGGACGGGATAATGACGGCAGATTCTTACATCAACATCCTGCGAGAAAATCTGGAGGTTTCGCTGATCCAGACGGGCCTTGAAGAGAAGTTCGTATTCCAGCAGGACAACGACCCGAAGCATACTGCCAAGAAGACCAAGTCTTTCTTCTGGTCTTGTCGGATCAAACCGCTGGAATGGCCTCCACAAAGCCCGGACCTCAATCCCATCGAGAATTTGTGGGCGATTCTCGATGCCAGGGTTGACAAAACTGGTGTTACCAATAAAAATAACTATTTTGAAGCCCTGGAGCGCACCTGGGAAGAGCTAGATCCACAGCACCTACGGGAAGGTCCATTAATTATGTCACGCAGTAAGGGGGGAGGGGGGGTTTGGGTAAACGTGACGATCCATACAAAAAAATGTGAAGGTCCATACAAAAAATGTGACAAGGGGGGGGGGGGGGTTTATAAAAAGTCATTTTTTGCGTGACGTAATTAATGGACGTTCCCTAAAGAACCTGGTCGAGAGCATGTCGAAGCGCCTGCAGGAGGTCCTGAAGGCCAAAGGAGGACACATCAATTATTGAAATGCTTTTATTTTACTTTAATTTATGTTTTCTGTAGCCTAAATGAAGAGGGCACTTTATTTTGTCACTGTCTTTTTTTTTCAACACAAATTGATTTTTTTTCTTTAAGTAAAACTCTTTTTTTTGCAGTATTCAATAAGTGAAACTTAAAAAGAATATAAAAAATAAGATAATAAAAAAAACCGTGTGTTTACTTTAATTTGAACCAAGTAAATGAGAAAAATTGAAAAAACGATGAGGTGGGCACTTTATTTTGCCTATCAGTGTAACATCAGTATGCAAGACCTGCTTTTACTTGATATATGGATCGTATTAGTATGTGTTTAAACATAGCTTAAATTCTCATATACACTATTGAGTCCACCTGAGATATTAGAGTCACCTTGGTAAGGCTTGTTCACACTAATACATCAAGGTTCATTAATTTGTTTTTCTTTCACCACTGAAAATAATACAGGGTGTCCGAAAATCATCCGTTCAACAAAATGGTGTCGCCACTATCTTTATCACTTTTATTGTTGGATTGAAAAATCAATATGTATTGTTTGGTTTAGCAATAAATTTGCAAATTACAAGTTTTATTTGTTAAAATGGCCGGAGGGAGAGGGTAATTCCTCTAACTACGCGGTCATCCAGCGTTCCAAGCTGTTGGCATCCTTGTATTGCGTCACTTACTGTAGATTTGTCATATTCAGAGTCTTTGCAATCACTGAAACAGTTTTTCCTTTTCGAGAAAGTTCAATTACACCTGCGCGCAACTCATTCGGCTTCATTTCGAATGAATTAGGAATCACAACTGTACCACATTTACTGCGTATAGAAACTATGGGTCAGGATATTAAACCATGTAGGTATCCTTTTGATTGTTATTTTTTGTATTCTCCCCAGCGCGGAAGTAACGATCTTTGATGAAGTTTTCAGAAGCAGATAATTTCTCATCTCCATGCGAAGCACTAGGAGCGGACAGCAATTTTATTGCTAGAACGAGTAGACATGAAGAAAAAGTGTATTGATAGTTCCGTATAGGGCAACGGCAGGCTTTGAAATTGAAAGATACGAGATTGAAAACGAGCAGAGGGCATTTGAACGGTAGTATCCGATCAGGCACATAACCTTTTGTCATACTACCCCATCAGTTGCATAACCTTTTGTCAGTCAAGGGGATTTCCCCCCTTGCCTATCCTGCATGGGGTAGTATGACAAAGGGTTATGTGCCTGATCGGATACTACCGTTCAAATGCCCTCCGCTCGTTTTCAAACTTGTATCTTTCAATTTCAAAGCCGACAAACCGACATGCAGTTCACAAAGTGACATTTACTTCCAGTAACAGGGAGCTCCCGGCACTTAATTATCAGTCACAGGGGCTCCCATTATGACATTAATGTCAACTTATGTATGCTAGAAATCAATGGTTGGTTCGTTGGTTTAGGTAGTCTGTTTTTTGTAGCGTGTTTCATGGTGAAATAGCATGATGTTGTCTTGCAATCAACATGTTTTCATAATATTTTGAAATTGTTTTTTCAATAGTTACGCTCGTCAAAATTAAAAAATAAATAAACTGCCGGTATATTATTATATTTGCTATCGAACAATGTTATAATCCACATACCCCTATAATACCCTATTGCTAGTGTTTCCGAAGGGAAACCAAATTTTTACAGCAGCTGATTTATATTTCAGCAACGCTTAAAACTTTAATTTATCAACATTAATATTAACAAGATCTTTCAAGTAAATTTATTTAATACTTACAAGAAGTGGTTTCCTCTTCAACTACTTCCTCTTCTAACTTTTTTACTCGACTAGGGTCAATATTGGGAACCCCTATCCTAGTCTAGGACCGTATGCAGGTGCTATTAAATTCACAATCATAAATGTTCCATTATCCTATCTGTTCACTAGTTCTCTATACTGTACTACTTACAGAATAAACGGGTTGGCGGATCTATTTTCCCTTGCGGTTGCAGGTATATTTTACGTTGCCGGCATTCACCGCTGAATTACTGTAACTGGGAAAGTATACATTATGTTATCTATTTTGTTTTTGCTTTGTACATTAATTCACATTTATTTTAATTTCAGGAGCTTACCTACGAAACCATTCTGGAATCATAATCGTTTTCATACCGATTGCGAATCCTGCTCACTTCGATTGAAACTCAAATTAGAAATAAACTGCTCTTCACTTAACCTTTTTGCCAACGAATAATTGATTACAATGGCGATTATCTTTCCTACCACTCAGTCCATTATTTACCTTGTGCTTATGTTTTGGGTTTCTACTCTACTAATACTTCTACTGATTCTCACTTTTCATCGCTCTCTACTAACACCAGCGCACGCGAACTGCCATGCTTACCTATGCTGTAACTAGAAGGGTCTAAGCAGCGGCGCAATAACTAGTTTCATATTGATTGTTGTCTACACTACGGCAACTGGACTAGTGATATTTATCAGTTTTGCCTTATGAAAGTTCGCGTTTCTTCCAAATCTTGGGCAACTAAAGCGTATTCGGAAATATTGAATGGTCTCGCATCTATCGGATGACATTGAATGTGTCCAAGTGCTCGGTGATTTCATTTGGCCGTGTGTCTAACGTTTGCATAAAAAAATGGACAAAAACTGCCGATTATTCATGGATACCTTCACCCGCACAGACAAAACTACCCATGCAGCATCACTCATAGTAACCCATGAGTCAGCAGACAAACTTTGACACCTCTATCAGTCGAACTCTAACAAACAGTGAAAACAGTGAAGCAACTCCGTTCAGAAGTGGGCGCGTTCAAAGAACGGTAACCCCGCCGCGTCGAAAATAGATATCGTGCGGCACGTTGTGGACGCCGGATACGCTCGTTCCGGCATCTACAACATCGTGGCACTCTGGACGGCCGACGACCCTGAACGACAAAAAGCTCCAAAAGATGCTGAAGAGGAAGACCGAGGGAAAAGTGGCTACATCGAAGCGAGCGCTTGGCCGGGAGGTCGCTTCAACCAGTCAAACAGTGAAAAAGTACCTGACGAACATGAACATACATGTCAGGAAGCGGAAGTCACGTCCACTGATTTCGGAGCTGCAGGCAATGACGCAGCGGCAGCGGCTGAATGAGATGGTCAACTCGACTATCCTGGCGAATCGCGACGTGGCGGTGGTGATGGACGACGAGGCCTATCTCATCCTGGATGGCAACGACTGGCAAGGCACTTCGTATTTCACTTGGTGTTCTGGCCGATCTGTCGGCCACTACACAGGAGATGGAGCGACTGAATAGCGTCTCATCGAGAATTTCTGGGCCAACCTGAAGCGTAAGATCGGCTCCAACAATTTTGTCGCGAAAACTGAGGAGGAATTGATAAATAAAACGAAGAGAGAACTCAAAAAAATGCCTACACGCATGTTTTCGTCCGCCATGGCGAATTTTCCGGTTAACTACCGGAAGGCCGCTCGCAAAGGCGTAGAATTTTTTTGCAAGTAAGCTTAAATAACCATCCGGAAAAAATTGTCAATTTTTTTTAAATGCAAACGTTAGATAAATTCTGCATCGGATATAGATATCTTATTTGAACCAGAATCAAGAAATCGAATCATCCCCCATCAACTTCTCAAACACAACGTCACAATTGATGACTTGATCGTTCCGCAATTGAACCAGACCCTCAACCCCCAGAACCGATATGAAGTTATTTCAGCTCGCTAATTAATTCAGTCACTCTCCATCTCCTTCAAACTTCTCCAAAGAGTAATAAAATCATACGTTCCGACTGATCTCAGCTCATTCCTATCGAAACCCATTTCGCCCGTGGCCGTTCGCTGGGTATGTACCTCCTTCGAAATCACATCCGACCAGAATATGGCAAAGCCACTAACGACGAATGACGATACACGGCCACAGAATAAACACTAAAAACTAGACCAAATTGAATTCATTTTAATTTAATTATGAAACTTTCACGTTCTGCTCATTCGGAAATGCTCACCCCCCTCGTCGCACGTCCACATCTGAATTTTCCCCGGGCATACATTTACGTTGAACGTGCGCTGCTCGTTCGGCGGGCTGCGGGCCATTCCTAGGTCTGGTCCAAGTTTTCCGCACCATATGGGAAAAGTTTTCACGCGCGCGGGAAGCGGGAAAAAAGACGGTGGAAAGCTATTCCTCGCCCGGAGCTGTTTGATGTAGCACGCTTCGCGATGACGATTGTATCAGCCCGACCCGAACGAGTTGTTTTGAGTTAATTTAAACTACCCCCCCCCCCCCTCCCTCTCTCTCTACTTGATGAGCCTGGTGAGTTTCGCCCGCCCTTCCGTGGGAATATCCGTGACTTTTTGGCCTTAAGGTGGTCTTAAGAAGGTTTTATGCGTTCATTTGGGCTGTTCGCCGCCGCTGTGGCGACGAAGTTAATTAATTGAATGCTTGATTTTCATCATCCATCAAGGCTCGTCCTGCGGTTTCGCAATTCCCCGGAGAACCTGAAATGACGAGCTAAAGGAAGGAAAAACAGAAGTCAACTGTGGTCAAGAGGAAAATTCGTTAGCCTCCGGAGAATGAATTCCATTTGCACATCATCATCATCATTGAGATTGAGGCCAAAGTAAGTAGCTTGTGGTTCGCAGGCCATTTCTGCTCAATTTGGATTAATTCGAATAACAAACATGCGGAATAATGCTAATGAAAAGCTTTCATTGTAGGTTGTTGCCGTTGTTTTCTTTTCTCAACGTGCGATGAAATGGTCTCGATTGGATACATGCCATGATTTTATAATTTAAATGAGATATGCCTAAGCATCTGTGCTTTTATGCTTTTGAGTAAATGGGCGATAAATATGATCGAAGTGTGCTTTGACCACGAGTGGACGGGTTTTCATTTCAGTTGTCAATTATTGAAGTTTTCCGTCTAATAGTTTTTGGAATAGTTTGTTGTAATGACATAGTGATTCAAATAATAAATTGGAGTTGATAGTGGATATACAATAACCAGTTCAACTGAGATGATGCTGATGGGATTCCCCTACAATGAAGATGAAAGGTGTAAAAGGTGCGTCAAACAAAAGGCTCATATTCAATATTCAAGGAAAAAATCTAGCAACAGAACAAACTATGCCCAGAAGTTAGCAGCTATTGGTGAGCGCGTGCCATTTTATTTAATAGTATCATGTTTCATAGAAAACCAACTGTAACTCTCGGGCATGCTCTTCTATATGTCTCTGCAGAGATGTGAACTTAATTGTGTAGTTTAGGTAGTTTATTAACAGACCCAGTTTTCTCATTTTTTTGTGTAGAGAACATACGATGATAAAGGAACAATTATCCTTCATCAAGCTTGGTTTATTGTGACTGAAACCTTTGCAACCTGGCCTCCCAACAATATTTTCTGTTTTCAGTAGTTTATTCACTGTCAGTGTCGTCTTACGCATTCTACCATCAGATCGTCATTAGCACAACCCAAAATTGATTCATCAGAACACTTTTTCTCTCCTCTGCGGTTGTCTTTTCTCCAGACCTCATTATTCGATAACCGTCTCCTGGTAAAAACCCCTGTCGTGTAGCCACCTCTTCTAGGATTAACTCGATGAGTGTTTTGAAGGCTGAGTTCTTAATCTAAACGTTCTTCTTCAGCTCGGAGAGTATCTCTCGTTTTTAAGTGCGCCGTCATTCAAGTTCAAGGTTGAGCAGAAAGGCAATTTTGCCATGTTTGTGCCTGGGTTTTTTAGACGGGAGGGAAAATCTGCAATCAGACATCTGAAGAACTCAGGGTGTGGGGAGGAGTTCGCACTCCTCGACCCACTAAAACCCACCCATGCCTTAGCCGTGGACCCTCCCCGGAACCACCTTTCGGTATTACTTCGGGAAAGGGGCTATTGTGCTTGTTAAGCACCCACTATGTCTAACTACTTAGGGGTTTTGTAGTTAGGTGGTCCCTGCGACCTGCCTTTGGTCGTTTCGTCAATTTTGTTGGAGATCGAGGACGATCACGCGCCTATTTCTATTTGTTTCACCTCGCGGTTTTGGTGGTCCCTTTTTGGTGTCATTAGTAATTCTACGGAGCGCAGTTCCTCTGGATAGACCCTCGCGCTAAACGGGCCGGCTTGTCGTGCCGCGGGAGCTCAGTGCGGATTATTCGTCAATACACGAGGCTGGGAGTCGGTTCCGTTGAGGAAGTGTCACAACAAGTAGTTTTTCCTCCAGCTGCAGAAGATCGTGTGCCTGGTGGTCACATTGATCATTTTACTATTCACATTAGGGTCGGAGTTGCGGCGCGCTTTGGGATCATCTTTGCCTTGGATCCATCCTAATAACATGGAAGGACCATACGGGAAATAGAGCCAACATACATTTATTATCTTTTTTATGTTGTTATATGATAGTATAAAATTGAATATGCAATATTATTGTACACTTCTAGTGTTGCAAAGCCCTGTCAACTATTCGCTGGTGTTTTATGTGAGTACTTGAATAAAGAGTGGTAACTTGGAGTTATATACTCTCATACGTCAATAAAATGAAATAAAATGCAGTATTAAAGTAACGCAATGTTGTTGCAGCAATCCAAGAAATCAGATACATATTCTTTCATCACCCGTTCTTCTACTTTCAGACATTCTTCTCTTTTCAGAGAGCGAGTAATGGCGCTATAACCATAAGCCATATAGGGCTAGGACTTTAGTTAATGCTTAGGTCCCAACCGTTTGACGAGAAATGGAGCATCACTTAACCTTATTAGATTAGATGCTCCCAACGACCATTTTTTAAATACTTTTTTTTTTGTTCTGTGCACCAAACAGGGCTTTCTATTCAACTATTCTCTCCGACTATTCATTTCCCTTTTTCTTTGATATTTACTGAAGACTACGTGGGTTCCCCGTGTCTTCTTAAGGTAGATACCAAATCCTCCCTATCTCCAACGGTTGCATGGACGTGGCCAGGTGAGCGATCGAGGAGTGTCTTCGTGGAGATTATTGTGTGAAGAAACGTATCAGTTATTTGATCCGTTTTATGGTGACATGCAATGTCTTCAACGAATTATTCCTTATCGTAGCTCCATCCACGAGGTGTGCAAACGTCAATGCTAATGCTAATGCTAATGCTAATTGAGTAAATGGGCGATAAATATTGCTGTTTGGACGGGAATTATTTACGATTTATTATTATTAATAAGAATAATATAGGTGCTTTCGGCACAAATTTAGCGAGCGGTTAGCCTCTGGTGTCGAGTAGTAAAACTAACAAAACTGACACCAAAGTGAGTATTTTTACGCTTTTAATTCATTGATACATAAAATGTGAGTGAAATCGTCATCGACGTGAAATAATTTATTTTAATTGTTGTTATTACTGACATCCGGCTGGTACTTTCCTTTTTACCCTTCTTACATCAATAGAAGGGTATTAAGATCGCTTGAAAACTCGACTTTTTATCCGAGGCCCACAGGGCCGAGTGTCATATACCATTCGACTCAGCTCGACGAACTGAGCACATGTCTGTGTGTATGTATGTGTGTGTGTGTATGTGTGTGTGTATGTGTGTGTGTGCGTTACAAATAATGTCACATCGGTTTCTCAGCCATCTGTGAACCGATTTCAGTTCTGTTGACAGCAAATGGAAGCTACAACATTCCCATAGAACGCTATTGATTTTTTTTTCATTCGGACATTTCGTTACGAAGATATGAACGAAACAGTACTTGAAGGCCTATTATAATAGTAATCAAACAGTTTAGTCTCCGATTACATACTGAGCTATTTGTTTACCGATTTTAGTTTTGTTGGTGACAAATCAAAGCTATGATATCTCCAAATAACTGGTCAAAATTTCATTATGATTGGATAATCCTTCATGAAGATATGACCAAAACAATACCTGAGAGCACATAATTGTGAGATGACAATATACTCGTTGCAGTGCAAAACCGAACAAGACCAATCACACCAATCGATGCCGCTTGCATTCTATTGTGTCGCATCTGGAGCGTTGTATAGCACATACAGCGGACTAGCCACACTATGCTACTGTATAGAATTAGAGCAGCATCGATTGGCTCGAGTGGCTGGTTTTCAACTGCAACGAGTATATTCGAAAATTACGCAAAGTCTCCATTTACTATTTTCAACGAATATGTACTTATTAAGCATCTTGAATCCATATCGATAATCAAAATTGACGTATTGTCTAATAATTCATTCTATGGACTGATTATATGAAATTGCTAATATTTATGTAATTTCCCCTTTTATAGAACTAACAGAAACAGGTCATTAAAGACTATTAATGGTAATATGTTAATCACATCGATGAACAGTACGTTAAGGATTGACGAACGGTACAATTTTTAAACACAAAATATGACGTATCGAATATTCCTGGACCTTCCTGGAATTTCTGATGAAAATATGTATCCAGTACCATATTAGCCACATTTGAGTTCGTAGTTCTGATAAAATGTAAGAAGGGTTCAGTCGCACCATTGGTGGATTAATTCAGGTTTTTTTATAATGATCTTCATGATTGTATGGCTCTTTTATAATTGGTTATTCTAAAGGTGCCGCCAAGAAACATAGAATTTTCTGCGTTATCTAATGCACATAAAGGGAATGCTAGATTTGGCAGAAAATAATGGGATATTTTATTTAAATTTAAGCCAGATAACGCCTGAATCAAGCCTGTTGTATGAAAGATTGCAAACATTGTTGTATGGCGCATCAGAGACTACAACCAATTGCGTTGTTTACGCCTCCTTTGGCTTAGAATTAAACGAGGGGAAATTTTACGCGCTTGTTAAAATGAATTTTTTTTTCTGTGTACGTTATAGCTGTCAGATATATCATATATATATATATATATATATATATATATATATATATATATATATATATATATATATATATATATATATATATATATATATATATATATATATATATATATATATATACATATATCTATGTCATTGTTGGGAACAACACATCTGGCACCACTGCCATCATGTTGATGGGATAGAATAACGTCATCTGTTGAAAAGAAATCTGCATTCCGTGAAGTTGAAGAGGAAGAGGAGAATTGAATTGTGAGTGAAGCTAAAAAACGTGTTTAGAGTTTGGATAGCGTTCGATGTTTGATTAAATTTAATTTAATTTAAAATTACAGCCTAATTATTGCTTGTTAAAAAACAGGTAACTACTAATTAGCTATAATATGCAATCGGATAATTTTTTAAAGCTACACTGAAGTTTTTTTTAACGACGGTAATGGTACCGCGTAAAAAAAAACCGCGTAAAAAAAAAACCGCGTTATTTCAAAAAACGACGTAAAAAAACCGCGTTATTTAAAAAAACGACGTAAAAAAAGTCAAGGAAATAAAAATTATATTTCATATTTATATTGAAAGGATATGGTCATAAAAATGTATTGGTGGTGGAAAAACATGGTTCCAGTAACATTGGCCACCGGGAATCTGCTACAAATGGATAGAGGTTGTTAATTCAATGTGTGAGCAAAGTAGTCCAGAGTAGTTATAGAGAGTTTTTGTCTTGGGCAAAGTTTCTCAGTGTGTCATTCGTCGTCTTTTGACATTATCATATTAGTTCCACATCATGCCGCAGAGATGGCGCTGCAGTCTATCTTTTCTAAATTAAGCGCTAGAGATTTGCCGTCTTCAGCAAAGTTTCTCAGTATGTCATTCATCGTCTTTTGACATTATCATATTAGTTCCAAATCATGCCTCAGAGATGGCGCTGCAGTCTATCTTTTCTAAATTAAACGCTAGAGAGTTGCCGTTTCCGGTCTTTCTTCAAATAAGGTAAGAAAAACAATATATAATATACTAAATAAAATTGTTGTCCAAATTTCAAATACTACCCTACTCTCCAGCTTTAGATTGTATAGCCATTTAAACGCCAACTAGCCGTTGTGTGCCCAGCAAAAATAAAACACCCGTAAAAGAGTCCTACAGGGTACCCGGGTATCCACCAAATTCAAATGGTTGTCACTCTGGCAAATATTGGCCGATTTTAGTTTTGTTTTCACCGATAGTTTCAGAAACTCATCTGCTTTATGGAAATTGGAAACGTCCATTTGGATTCATCTGGTTCCCGTAAATCCGGGTTTTCGGGGCTGAGGTTCGGTACGGTGACACTATTTGGGAATATCAAGTGAATTTCTGAAAAAGACTGTCAAAACCTTTGGAATAATTCCTTAAAATATATTTCTATTCCATATACCTGAATATGCCAACTTTTTCCCGGACTGGTTATTCCAGAATAGGTTCCCAGAAGGCCTAAAGTGGCCACGAACATATATAAAAGGAAACCCCAGCAATATGGGTATCAACATTCACGAAATTTTTTCAGTAAGATATCTGTCAACATTGTGTGGCCTTTTGATGACGTGTTCTCAGACTGGTTATTCCGGAACAGGTTCGGTGGGCCTTCAAGTGGCCATTAACATTTTCAAAATAAAACCTCGGCAATATGGGCATCAAAATTCGCGAAATTTCTTCAGTAGGATAGTTGTCCACAAACCAGTTTTCCCGAACAGGTATTCGTGGGGCCTGAATGGCCATGAACAAATTTTAAAGGAAACTTTGGCAATGTCTGGCATACGGGAACTGTACTAGGATGACCGTTACGTTGATAAGTCGTCAGATGTCCATAAAAAGTTGAGAATATCCTACTTAAGAAATCTCAAATTTTGATACCCATATTGCCAGAGCTTTCTTCTAAAAATGTTTATGGCCAATCGAAGCCATACGGGAACCTGTTCCGGAATGACCGCTCCAAGGACAAATCGTAAGATGGTCACAAAACGTTGAGAAATATCCTACTGAAAAAAAAGTCATGAATTTAGGTACTCATATTGCTAGGGTTTACTCCAGAAAATGTTTTTGACCACTCCAGGCCTCACGGGAACCTGTTTCAGAATGACCGGTTCAGGGACAAATGGTCACTCCAAGGCCTACTTGTCTGGTGAACTCAGGATTACAAGGAACAAACGCTTGAGAAAATTTCAAGCAGTTCGATACACATATTGTTATGGTTCCATTGAAAAATGCCTATGACCAGCAACGGACCCTTGGGAAACCTTCTCCGGACTGGCCACTTGAAGTATCATACATCCGATGGACCCAAAACAAGAAAAGTCAAACTGCTGAAGAAATTTTAAGAAGTTTGATACCCATATTGCTGGATTTCTACCAAAATCCACGATCAGTATCATTACATCAGTACATATAATAAACTGTAAACAACAATTTTTCTTTTTCAAAAAAAGTATTGTTCAGAGGCTAAGTTGGGAAATGTACAATCAATATCAACAATCAAATTTTTTGCACGTATATTGTGACTTGACTATTTTTACGTTGTTTTTTTAGATAACGCGGTTTTTTTTATAACGGACCGTGTAGTAAAATATATTTTCCAAATGAAGCTTTAGAGAGTTGCCGTTCTCAGTAAAGTTGTTGAGAATGTAAAATATTGTCACTTGATATTATCAGATTAGTTCCAAATTGCACCGCCAAATTCTAAATTGCCAAAACGTGCTCTAGGAAAGTGCTGTCTTTAGCAAAGATGTAAATTATATAATAAAGGCATTCAAAATAATCACGTTAGATCCAGATCGTACGTCAAAGATGGCGCTGCCATATTTGCGGTATAAATTAGAACTAATATGACAATGTCAAAAGACGACGAATGACATACTGAGAAATTTTGCCACAGACGGTAACTCTCTAGCACTTCATTTGGAAAAGATAATCTGCATCCCCATCTCTACAGTATACATAATGTGTAACTAATACAACAAAGTCAAACGACAACAAACAACATACATACTGAGGAAGTTAGCCTAAGACGGCAACTCTCTAGCGTTTAATTTAGAAAAGATAGACTGCAGCGCCATCACTGTGGAATGATTTGGAACTAATATAATAATATCAAAAGACGATGAATGACATACTGAGAAACTTTGCTGAAGACGGCAAATCTCTAGCGCTTAATTTAGAAAAGATAGACTGCAGCGCCATCGCTGCGGCATAATTTGGAACTAATATGATAATGTCAAAATACGATGAATTACATACTGAGAAACTTTACCCAAAACGGCAAATCTCTAGCGCTTAATTTAGAAAAGATAGACTGCAGCGCCATCTCTGCGGCATGATGTGGAACTAATATGATAATGTCAAAAGACGACGACATGCTTCAAATAAAATTACAGCTTTGATCTGTTATATACATGGAGGATTTCAAGGACGGTTTTATAATTAATTCCGAAGAGTCATAGTTCTAAAGACTGTATTCGATGAAATTTAGACACACAAAATTAGTTACCAAAAATTTTCCTTGTGCCCGATTCTTTTCAAACTTTCTGGAAATAAAGTACTACTAAATGGTTAAGTTTTGACATCATTGGTTTATTGAACCTCTTCTCCCAATCCAAATGCCCGCATCTTTGCCTTGGCCTCTTTCACCAAATTTTTGCAATGATAGGACCGACTTGCTTACTTACTTTTAACCACACTTTCTTTAGTTCAAGTTCATTTTCTATCAGTTTTGGAGTTTTAGCGAGCTTTGCCTTCATGATTGCCCAAAATTTTTCAACTGGGGAAGTTCCGGAGTGTTTGGAGGGTTGACGTCTTTTGGTACAAAAACTACATTATTATCTTTGTACCACTCTAAGACGGGCCGGGCATAGTGGCAAGATGCCAAATCCGGACAAAACAGTGTCGGGCCATCGTGAGATCTCAAGAAGGGCAGAAGTCGTTTTTGGAGGCATTCGTCCTTGTAGATTTGTCCGTTGACGGTCCCAGAGGTGATGAAGGGCTGACTCATTTTGCCACATCCGCAGATCGCTTGCCAGACAAGGAATTTTTTGGCGAATTTCTACAGTTTCTTCTTCCGTACACTCTCCGGAACGGCCAACTTAGAGGTGGCGACGTAATGTTCCTGTCCTGGCATTTGTTTGGTGTCGGCTTTAATGTAGGTCTCATCGTCCATCACAATGCAGAACGGTTTTGTGAGCCACTCCCTGTACAGTTTTCCTGCACAAGCTTTGGCCATCGACTTCTGTTTATCGCTCCGGTTCAGTGCCTTCTGAACCTTGTACACATGTAATCCAGAACGTTTCATTGTTTTCTGCACAAAACAAACTGAAACTTTCGCCTTTTTCGCAACATCCCTGATCGAAATGTTGGGATAACGCTTAAATTGGTTCAATACCATCCTGGCCTTCTCCGGATTTGATGTGCCACGTTTTTTGCCACTACCATTTTGGTTGTCCGCTTGGTTGTCTTACGGTCCTTGAACATTTTGATCACATGAGATACGGTTGAATGTGCGATTCCGAGCTGTTTTTCGATCCATCGATGAGAAGCGTTTGGATTTTCGAAGTGAGTGCCCAAAATTTGTTGGCGCACTATTTCTTCATTTGAAGCCATCACTGAAATCACTCGACCGATTTTCACGAAACTCAATACACAATTGACACAACACAATGAAAAACATTCAGTTAAAATTTCAATAATTTTTACACACACGCTAAAATGTTACGAACAATTGCGTGTGTCCAAATTTCATCGAATACAGTCTTTATGAGATACGAGAAACAGTTTCGAGTTCGGTCGGGAAGCCTTTCGGAGTTTTAACATTAGTTCAGAATTCGTACGCTACATGCCGCTAGTCGACATGTGAACTCTGTGTATTACCTGTATTTTGAGATTTAGATCATGTAGAAATTTACTTTTTTTCAGGAATGTTAGTTGTAAAATAATGAGCTTACAGACGCTCGACACAACAGTTCAGAACTATCTCACTCCGAGGCGCTAGGGCGTACGAAAACATAATTTAACAAGACGGCATCTACGAAAACGATATTAGAGGGGTCAGGGCCTTTTGAATGATGTACACATTAGATCAGAATTCAGCCGCTAGGTGGCGCTAGAGTTCATGTGACCTTATTTTGATATCTGTATTTTGATATACAAATCAAGAATTTTATTTGGGTCACCTTGGTCTTCCACGCGGTCTTTTTCATAGTTCAGAATTATTTCACAAGGCAGACCATCCTGTGAACTATGTGATGAATGATTATCGCTACTGCACACAAGAGGCTGATCACCACACTATGGGCCTTTTTGGTACGTTCTTCTGACAACTTAGGGTTAGTTCTTCAGAGGAGTTCTTCACACTTCACACACACACTTCAGGTAGGTCCTTCAGAGAACTTCATGGAAGTTCTTGAGAGAACTTTTGGGAACTTCAGTGAAGTTTTTCAGAGAACTTCAGGAAAGTTCTTCAGAGATTTTCACTGAAGTTCTTCTGAGAACTTCAGGATAGCTCCTCAAAGTACTTGAAAGAAGTTCTGCAGAAAAATTCAGGGAAGCTTTTCAGAGAACTTCAGGGAAGTTTTGCGGAGAACTTTAGGAAAGTTCTGTAGAGAACATCTTCAGGAAACATCTCCAGAGAACTTCAGAGATGTTTTCAGAGGATAGTACCGCAGAAAACTTTATGGATGTTTTACGGAGAGCTTCTTGATATTTTTTCAGAGTACTTCAGGGAAGTTCTTCGGAGAACTTAAGAAAAATTCTGCAGAGAACTTCAGAGAAGTTCTGCAGATAACCTCAAGGCAGTACTGTAGAGCACTTCAGGGTAGTTTTGCAGTGAATTTCAGAGAATTTCTGTAGAGAACTTAAGGGAAATTCTGCAAAAAACCTTAGCGAAGTTCTGCAGAGAAATTCAAAGAAGTTCTGCAGAGAACTTCAGGGAAGTTCTGCAGAGAATTTCAGGGAAGTTCTTCAGAGAACTTTAGGGAAGCTCTTCAGAGTACTTCAGGGAAGTTCTTCAGAGTACTTCAGGAAAGTTCTTTAGAGAACCTCTGGGATGTTCTACAGAGAATATCATGATTTTTTTCCACAGAACTTCACGAAAATACAACAAAAAACTTTAGGAAAGTTCTGCAAAGAATTTTATAGAAGTTTTGGATAGTACTTCAGGGAATTTCTACAGAGAACATCAGGGAGGTTTTACAGAGAACTACAAGGAAATTCTGAACAAAACTTCAGGTAAGTTTTGCCAAGAACTTCAAGGATGTATTGCGAAGACCTTCAGGAAAGTTTTGCTTAGAGCTTCAGGAAATGTCTTCGAAGAACTTCAGGGACGTTGCAGTGAATTTCAGGGAAGTTCTTCAGAGAACTCAAAGGAAATTCTGAAGAAAACCTTAGGGAAGTTCTGCAGAAGTTCAGGAAAGTTTTGCAGAAAACTCAAGGGAAATTCTGCAGAAAACTTTAGGAAAGTTCTGCAGATCAATTCAGGGAAGCTCTGCAGAGAACATCAGGGAAGTTTTTCAGAGAACTTCAGGAAAGTTTTGTAGAGAACCTTTGGGATGTTCTACAGAGAACATCAGGGAATATCTGCCAGAGAACTTTAGGAAATTTTGCAGAGATTTACGTGGAAGTTATTCAGAGAACTTCACGAAAATTCTGCAGAGAACTTCAGGAAGTTCTGCAAAGAACGTTAGCAGAGAACTTCAGGAAACTTTGCAGAGAATCCTAGAGGGTTTGAGCTGTTTAGTGGAATCCTTGTAACTATAAATTAGAAGAAAAATTAGTAATCTCCATTTAATTCCAACTACCTTTGCTTATCTTCGACAGATACGCGCATTTCAGTCTACAATGTGCAGACTTCTTCAGTGTCTCGTACTAATAACTCGACCGAGTTATTTGTTCGAGACACTGAAGAAGTCTGCACATTGTAGACGAAATACGCGTATCTGTCGAAGATAAGCAAAGGTAGTTGGAATTAAATGGAGATTACTAATTTTTCTTCTAATTTATTTTTGCAGAGAACTTCAAGGAAGTTCTGAAAAAATTTTTAAGGTAAGTTATGCAGAAAACTTGAGGGAAGTTCTGCAGAGAACTTCAGGGATATACTGTAGAAATTTTCACGGAAGTTCTTCAAAGAACTTCAGGAAAGTTATGCAGAAAACTGTAGGGAAATTCTGCCAAGAACTTCAGGGAAATACTGCAGAGAACTTCAGGGAAGTTCTGTAGATAATTTCAGGGAAGTTTTGCAGAGACCATCAGGAAAGTTCACCAGAGAATTCCGGTGGATGCTATTTACGTAACATTGAAGGACGAATTTCTGAACGTAATTTCATAATCGTTTTTATTAGGTACACTACCAGTCATTGTTTAGAACCACTCAAAGTATAGCAAGGCTTGTTTGATTAAGACACTTCGGTAAATTTCTTCAAATGATTTACAGGGAACTTCAGGGTAGTTTTTCAGAGGAACTTCAAGGACGTTCATCAGAGGAACTTAAGGAATGTTCCTCAGCGAAAATTTTGCGAAGAACAGTTGCATTGATTGAATCGTTTGTAACGTAGGACTACACTTTCTATACCGAGTTTCATTTCAAAATTTTGAAATATGAAAGCGATACACGAAAGTGTGAGGTTTTTGAACGTTAATAACTCTCCTCAACTAACTGAACACAATGACTTCATTCATACACCATTTGATCAGAAAAACCTACAAAATTTGTGTGTGTGTGTGTGTGTGTGTGTGTGTGTGTGTGTGTGTGTGTGTGTGTGTGTGTGTGTGTGTGTGTGTGTGTGTGCAATCGATCTCCCACTGACCGGCAGTGCTTTTATGGAAGAAACCTTTCTGCATTATGCATGAGCCAGATAACGCCTGAATCTAGCCTGTTGTATGAAAGATTGCAAACATTGTTGTATGGCCAACAAAAGATTGCAAACAATTTCGTTGTTTACGCCTCCTATGGCTTGGAATTAAACGCGCTTGTTGAAATCATTTTATTTTTCTGTGTACGGTAGAATTGTTGTACGGGGTAAGACCAACAAATTTGTGTCAATGGATTCCGGTTAAATTGAGAATTTAACCACTACAGCCGCTTCACTTTTAAGTAACTATAAATTAGTGGTTTGGGATTAGGGGTAATTGGTTCCATCCTAGTATATCTCGAGAGTCTCGCCATTTAGGACATAACCGTTTTCTGTAAACTTGTCATAGTGGTAAAGACTTCCTAAAGATGATCACATAAGTTTGGAATTCACTCACACCACGGTGCTAGTGTGCGTATGATTTTCCAATTTGTTATTGCGATATTGCGAATATATTGTTATTGTGAAAGTCTAGGACGTTGCTTACTTCAGCAAATTTGTTCCAACCGATAGTGACCGTAAAGGGTCTTTCGATCAAAGTTTGGTCGACTTAAACTTGACGCATTTCCTTTCATCGTGTATTAAAAAAAATGCACAATCCTCATTTTGAAGATGTGTGCGTGCAGCATGCTTCTATTTCGATTTTGAGATTAGCACTTCAGTTATCAAAATGTTGTCGAAGGAAGAGAAGCAACGCATCAAAATTTTGCAAGTGCATGGCGAAAATCCAAACTACTCTCACGCCAAGTTGGGGAAATTGTAGAATCTGGTTAAATCAACTGTTACCAACGTACTAAAAGTGTTCGGTGAACGTTTGTCGACAGGAAAGCTGAATCGGGAGGAAATCGAAAACCGGAGGAAACAGCGACGACAAAGAAAGTTGCCCGCTGTTTCGAGCGGAACCCCAACCTCTCCGTCCAAGAAGTCGCAAAGAAGCTGGGAGTGGCGCCTTAAACCGGGGATGGAGCTAAAAAACGAGCTGGACTGTCGACTTACAAGAAAGTGGTGACTCCAAATTGCGACGATAAACAAAACACGTCGGCCAAAGCACGATCGCGAAAGTTTTACACGACGATGCTGACGAAGTTTGATTGCAGATTGTACAGGACAATGAAACTTATCTCAAGGCGGACTTTAAACAGCTTCATTTTCTAGCACAGTAAACTGTCAAAGTTCGCGATGAAATATCTGGTGTGGCAGGCCATCTGTACTTATGGCTTGAAGAGCAAAGTTTACATTGCGACCGGAACTGTTTACCAGGAAATTTATCTGAGCGAGTGCTTACAAAAACGTCTATTGCCATTCCTGAAGCGACACAATTGTTCCGTTCTATTTTGGCCGGATTTGGCATCTTGCCATTACGGGAAAAAGGCCATGGAGTGGTATTCTGCCAACAACGAGCTCCGTCCAATCGAACAATATTAGGCCATCGTTAAGCGGAACCTTAGGAAGGCTCAAAAGCTGTTGTGACCGAAAGACAGTTCAAGGCAAACTGGCGTTCTGGTGCGAATAAAGTGGCCAAGGAGACTGTACAAAATCTTATGGCAGGTGTTAAACGAAAGACCCGGCAATTCACATTCGGTAAAAAGAAAGCTTAGCTGAATATTTCTACTGTATTCTGTATTAACTGAATTTGAAATAGAAAAAGAATTTGACTTATTAATTAAAACTTTGATCGACTCACACATATTACTGTTTGACCAAATGTTTAGCGGAACACCCTTTATAAGAATCACTTTAGATTCATGGGACGCATGGTTGGCAAGTTACTTTGAATAATGGGCTAGCTCTCAGCTAAAACTAAGAACGTAGCTGAAAAACTAAAATACACAAATTGCAAAATAAAATTATTTGTTATGTAAAAAGTCTAAAACTTAAAAAACATACAAAGGAGCTCATTCATGTCAATCTGTGGAGAACGACGTTTTCTCTCAACAAGAGCAAACCCGAACGACAGAAAACACCCACCTGAACTAATGAAACAAAAAAAGGCACGTTTTCATAACTTCTCAATTCCTGAAAGGAAACCCCTTTCCATTCCCGTCCAACTTCCTTCCATCCTGCGAGGCATTTGTTTTCACATACAACAAAAACCCTCCAAAAAGAACCCATATCAATTTTTCCCTCATCAAATAAATTTCATGCGAAAACTTTGCAACCCCCCCTCCCCTCCCTGAGCAAGGATAGGCAGCCAGAACATACCGCCACCGCATTAGTTGAAAGCATACTCCCTGCCCACCAACCGAAATGGGAGGAAAAACAACAATCATGTCTTTATTCGTTCACCGAGTATGTGCGAATGGAAACCGCTCAGTTCCAGTTTGTGCCGGTCGGCTCGTGAATAGAGAATACATTTGAAAAGGGGGTTGGGGAATAGGGAAATACACAGCCGAAGGCAAAGAAGGGCGGACGCATTGAAATAAACTGCCTATTTTGTTCACTGACTGACTGACTGACTGTAATCTGGTGTTGGGCGGTGATAACCTGACTGATAGTCGTCGGCAGTCATAAGTGGAATAATCTTGCGAGTTAGAGGCTTTTTCATAGCGTCGGTGGTGTAATGGTCAGCATAGTTGCCTTCCAAGCAGTTGATCCGGGTTCGATCCCCGGCCGACGCAGATTTTTTTTTATGATGATGATGATGATGGTTCCGGCACATACCCCCATCAAAGGTTTGAGTTGTTGACGATTTGGGTTTTAGATAATTTAATATTGAACAAAAATTTTCTAGTAGATTTGATTTTAAACATGCTTTTGTAACTAGAAATTAGAAGAAATATTTGTATTTTCCATTTAATTCCAACTACCTTTGCTTATCTTCGACAGATACGCGTATTTCGTCTACAATGTGTAGACTTCTTCAGTGTCTCGTACTAATAACTCGACTCGACCAAGTCGAGTTATTGGATTGAACACTGAAGAAGTCACACGTGTAGACGAAATACGCGTATCTGTCGAAGATAAGCAAAGGTAGTAGGAATTAAATGGAAAATACTAATTTTTCTTCTAAATTCTAGTTACAGGTATTCCACTAAACAGCTCAAACCCTTTAGGATTCAACATGCTTTTGGTTTGATTGTTGGCAAGCGAATTAATAGTTTAACGAAGATAGCAAACTTAGGCAACTATAGACTGTGCCGATAATTATAAATACACTAATGATTAACCGTCAATTCGTACCTCGCCGAAGGGAAAGGATGTTCTTGGATCAGTGACAGCCATTTACACTGAAAAAATCGGCAAGAAGATAATGGTATGGCAGGCCATATGCGGATGTGTAAAATATCTCGTCCATTCATTACAACAGACACAATCAATTGTCAAATCCACGTGAGGGAGTGTCTGCAATAAAGGTTGCTACCCTTGATCAACAGCATAACAATCCTACAATCGTTTGGCCGGATCTTGCTGCCTGCCATTACTCTAGATATGCACTAGAGTGGTACAAAAGGAACAATGGCGTATTTGTACAGAGGAGATGAATCCACCAAACTGCCCAGAGGTTCGACCTACCGAAACTTTCTGGGCTTTGACGAAGGTGAAGCTGAGAAAACACATGAAACCAGCGGAGAGTGTTGAAAAATTTAAGAAAGTACGACCAAAAGTGGTGAAAATGGTCGGAGAAAGTACTGTGCAGAAGATTATGAGTAGTGTTTAGGGGAAAATTAGAAAGCTCGTCTACCCTACCCAAAATCAAGCAAATTGGAATGAAGATGGATAGAAAACATTGTTAATTACTATGTTTGATAGTAAAATAATCAAAAATCACAGTAAGGTCTTTTTTATTTCAGACAGTGTATTTATATTTTTCGGAACAGTCTATAAGAAGCGTTGCGAGGGTCGTGAAAGAGTCAACAGGTTACCATACATCACTTCCTACCTAATCCGCGACAGCTATGGATCGACAAACTTTCTGCTGGATCTTCGTCTTCATCGGTTTGGTTTAACCAATCTGCCGGTTCGTTCGAAGTGGTTGTGTAATCGAGGTTAACCACCGGATCCGCTGGAGTAGCTATCGGGTTCACATCGACCATTCGCCAAAACGCCAAACTATTTCCTTAATGTACGCTTGTCTAACGAACGCTTGCCAGTGCGTCGATCTCTCTTGATTCGAATGCCAAGGCAACGACTAGCCTCACCCAAGTTTTTCATCTTGAAGTTCTGCATCAAGAATCGTTTCAGGTCTAAAACGTGTTTTTGGAGGTTAGTTCTTATACAACGCTCTCCATCTCTAATTGAGTGAAGCATACGGTTTTTATGTCTTCAGCAAAGTTTGTATTGACTTTTTATAACTTTGCTGAGGACAACAACTCTCTATCTCTAAATCATAGAAAAAAGTTTAATTTTGATCTCTCTTATTGGGGGGAGTGATCACAAAAGTCATGCCGTCAAAAAGTGAAGCTTGTCAAATCCATTAACTTTGCGAAAGACGCCATCGCTCTAACTCCCCTCATTAAGAAGGAATCAGTTAATAGCGGTAAAATCGACTTTTTGATTACTGTGCGACGATTGAATGAGACTGTTGTTTTGTGACAAACTATATAAAACTGTAGTATACTATTTCTGTTTTGTTTTATTTCAATCATTCTGTCAACTCTAAAGCTGTCACCCTTGAGTAAAAGCCCGAATGCAATGATGGCACAATCAGAACGGCAACGTCAGCGGGAATGCCCGATCCGAGTAGGGTTACTAGTCGATTAGACCTTAAGTTGATAAGTTGATTTTACTAGGAATGATCCAACTAATTTGCAACAACTGTCATACTAATGGCGTTTGCGCATTATTTCTTAAACGTAATTTGCTAGAAGAATCTGCAAGTTTTTAGGAATACCAAAAACCAACATATGTATGTATATTTTTCGTAAGCTAATATTCTTCAACTAAGAGAAGTTTTCAATGGAATTGTATGCCAAATGACCCACTTTTTTATAGTTACGAAGATTATGCCCAGTGGCCACATTATGCAAAACGATCACTTGAATATAAAATACCATTAGACAAATTGTTTTATGTCAAACGACCTTATGCTAAAAAGCCGAATTCAAACTGATTTTACCAGGTGTTAAAAATAATGACCCTTTTAATAATTTCACCAGGTCTTGCTGATTCAAATGCCATTCTCTTATGATGACATAGACATTGAATGATGTCTATCAAAATTAGCTCCGTTTATAAAAAAAGATGGAGGGAATTAATTAAAAAATACCCATGAACCTATAGTAGGTGCTCGTAATGTGGAGTTGCATAACCAATATTGGAAGGAAATATAGGCATGCTGGCACCCCTTCCACTTTCCCCAACAAAGGCAAGATAGCATCGATGATTAAATTCACCAGCAAGGGTACATAGAATGTAGTGTTTTGATGTTATCATGGTTCGTTGTTAGAAGAGTGTATGTTCTCCTCGAGCAGTATAATACCCGACCGGAAACAACCAGGTGGTTTGGAGATTGTTGACGAAGAAGATGGTGTGTAGTTTTACATACAGCAACAGGGGTAGAGGGAGTTGGTTGTTATCAACGTGGAATCATTTGGAAACTCATATCGTAAACTGAAAGCAATTACTACGACCAATGCCACTGGAATCTGATGGGGTATAAGAATTAGTCTTCGACGCAAAACAGAACAGTCCAAATATCGAACGAATTCCCATGTTAGTACTTTCACACTCGAATACCCGCCGCATTCAGTTGGTAGTTAAACGGGAAGCGTTCCCATTGGAATCAAGTTACGAGAACCTCCAAGTCCATGAATGATTAATTAGCCACCACTTTGCCTCGGAAGATAAACCCAAGTGCTACTTACTGCTCTGAATATTCAAGTTGGAAGGGTGAGCGATTTATTTGGAATGTAATTAGCACCCTCGCCTGCTTGAGGACGAGAGTTAACTCCCCAGGAGTAGATATTATGTAAATAAAGCTCATTTTCTCACTTCCGTCGTCATCTTTCTCATCGTCATCATAATCATCAGCATCATCACGCCCTAATAATTTGCGACAAGCTAAATGATCACGGAGTGTAGGGATTTTAAAAATTCACTTTCATCTTCACTTGAACGGAAAGCCACTTCAATCCCGGTTCAGAGTGGCTGCGGCGTGGCACCAAAGGAAATGATTCACTCTCGGTTTGATCCTAGGAATTTTGCGCTAATTAGAGTTTTCTCACCATGTAGGTAGTAGTACTGGTGAGAAGTTGCAAACCAACCAAATCTGGAATCAATCCTCTTTGGCAGCTTTTCGAAGGGGATTGCCACTATGTTAACTAATCTTATAGAAAGCATAAGGGCTAGGCTATTGAATTGTTTGATAGAAAAAAAACTATCAGGTTTTAAATTAGGGGTGACATTTTATGTAAATTTCAGTAGTATCGTATTGCACCTATCGGAGAAAATAGCACGGTTATCATAGACGTAGTTCTTGAAGAACTTCGTTAGGCGAACACACCAAAGCTAAAAGACCCTGCAAACGTTGCTTTAAAACAACAATCGACAAAGTTCACCGGTGCAGCGCGCTGTTGACAATGGAGGCTGAGTACATGGGTGCCATCGCTGCTACTTAAGAAGTTTTATGGTGGCGAGGATTATGAAGCGACCTTCTAGGAATCACTCTACCGGTTATAATTTGCTATGACAATATGAGTGCGATACATCTGGCGGAGAAGGCGATTGGCTATTAGGCTTTTTGACGTTTAATCACCTTTCCCTTTTTAGCACATGCAGAGGAATGATGGTTTGTTTTCCTCCAAAAGATTTTCCTACTTACTTGCTCTCCTCTGTTTTAAATGGCGCTGTAGTGTGCGTGCGTTCAAGGCCACTTAGCCTTATTGACCGCCTAGCGCCCAGTAAACATATTAATATTCGGCACCATTTCGTGCGCGTGAATGTGGAAAAGGAGCTGATCAAGCTGGTGCACACTGGAGCTGAATTACACAAGGCCGATGGAGCCGCAAGAGAGAGGAATCGACGCAGAGGAGGAAGCGAACCCGTTCGCCAAAAGAGGACTAATAATATCCCCGCCTGGCAAGAAGGCAGGCTCTGGCGGCGCATCCGATACGTGCGGAAGCGCGACAGCCTCGGCGGCAGGGATCTTCGGTAAAACTGGAGAGGCCATGGAGGGGAAGCACGAAACGCTGGTAGTCGCTGAACAGCTGAATGCGATAATCGACTTTACGTCGAGTCGCAACATCCTCAGCAAGGACCTCAAACATAGCTTGTTGCAGCTTCGTAGGTCCGTTCAGGCGGCATGTCGTGAGAGGGACGAACTGGAACCTAAGCTCCTAGGCGACCACAGTTCCAGGGAAATGGCAAGGCTAGTTGCAGCGGAAAAGGCCAGGGAATCCGCCTGCAAGAACACGCAGACGGAAGCGCGAGATCCCGCCTCACCTGCTGTAAGTAATTCGATATTGCTAGATCAGCTGTATTTACACAGAAAACGAACAGATGATGCTTGGGACTTGCATACATCCTCAATCTGTAAAACCTGGCGATCCCAAGCTAAGCCAATACCAGTGCCAGCCTCACCCAAATGCTGGTCTAGTAGGGAATGGGAAGGAACGTGTTGATGTGATACCCGCTTCGAAGGAAGCCGAGAAATCCTCTGCACTTCCACGAGAAATCACTGGGATGTTGGATAGTTGGGAAGAGGTTAGCAGCAGGGTCCGTTTTCGTTAACGATACGAAAATGTGTAACTAGCACTTTCCGCCAATAGCATGGGACCGCTCCAACAAGCAACAGAACATCGAACGCCAGTTGCACCGCACCCTGAATCAACCTGAACATAAAATCTTGCATGCAACAATGTGTTTGTATTCAATTAATAATATCTATGAATAAGTATGATATATACAAGAGTATTCAAATATGTGAAACGAAAAAACATTGACATTTTTATAACAGTTGAAATTCCACACCCTGAAAATTTTATAAGACGATGTCTAATTTATTAATTTACACACTTAGATTTTTTTACAGAAATCTGTAAAGTTTTAACGAATTCTCAACAACTGAACGTTCGGAAATCAGATTTTACGGATTTCGGTGAAATGTTGCAGATATCTGTAAAAAAATTACCGGATTTCGGTAAAATTTTACCGAAATCCGTAAAATTGGATTACCGAACGTTCAGCTGTTGAGAATTCGGTAAAACTTTAAAGATTTCGGTAAAATAATCTGAGTGTGTATCATTCCCTTCCCCTTGCCTACCACGCACTGTGGTAGCTAGGCAAGAGATTGTCTGCTTGATCGGATGCCGCCTTTCAAGCATGTCCTAGGCCCAATTTCAAATACTTCTATTCAATTTCACAACCTGCCGTGCTCTTACTTTCTCTTCACATCTTTGGTTCTAGCAGAAACTGCTGTCCTGTCTAAACGCAAAAAAACGCAGTAGAAACTACCATTTCGAGGGTTAAATTGAGCGCAAACACCAACAATTTTCAGCTGACTATAAATGCGTTTGATTTTACCAATATCAATATGAGGTCTGTCAAATATACCACAAACGTTGAAGGTTTTATCACAAACGCAGTAAATTTAACCGAAATTTCATGGTAGTTTTAAAGATAGGCGTAGTCGGGTAAAATGGTAGTTTTTACTACAAGATTTTTTCTGTGTAGGGTTGTGTGTTGATAAGAGGTCCTTTTTTCGCCAATCAACAATTAAAAAAAAGATCTAACTTTTAAACGGAATTCACTAGGGATCTGAAATTTTCTGACTTTTTCTAACTTTTATAAACAAACATATTTTGGGCAGTTACAGCTCTTAGCAACCTCTAGAAGTGATACTACAAAAAAAGTTACACATAGTGCATTGAGGGTCAAAAATGAGCCAAGACTTTGACACGCTCTCAAAACTTTATTTTTGAGCCGATTTGTGATATGTTTGCCTCAAATGAAAGGTATGGATTCTCAAACCGACATGCTGGAATGTTTTTTTTTCAAACTGGCTATTCTGGGCATATAGCAACCCAGAACCGATTGGAACCTCATACATTCGTACCGTTCGACGGCTTAAAATTGATGATTTCGAATACTGATTCTCGAAAACACCATGCCATAGACCTACCAGAGAATTTGGCCACATCCGAATACTCTGGAACCGGTTCCGCTGGGTCCAAAGGGGACAATTTTGGAACCCCAAGTATTTGTACCGTTTGACGATTCAAAATTTATGCTTTTGAATACTGATATCCAAAAACATCATACACATCATTAAAATTTTACCAAATTCTCAACAGCTGAACGTTCGGTAATCCAGTATCTGGCCCGATATCTGTAAAAATAAATTACCGGATTTCGGAAATTTTTTACAGAAATCCGTTAAATCGGATTACCGATCATTTCGCTGTTGAGAATTCGGTAAAATTTTACATATTTCTGTGAAAAAATCTGAATGGGTATCACAGACTAACCAGGACATTTGGAAACTGCATTCCATGGTTAGCATATTACGCCTGAGTAACTGATGTCGCTAACCACACGGCCGAGCTGGAGTGATTCAACCTGAGTTGAACAGGCACGAACAGAAGAAGCACCAACAGAACTTCAAACATAACCTTTTCTATTGTAACATCTGATTCTGACAGCGACAGTTCTGTGGGGTAAGTCAAGCAACGACTTTCAAAAACTATTTATGCAAAATCGAAGCCTCAATACCGAAAATAAAACCAGGGCACAAATTTTCACTCGCGGCCGTCGAACGTAAACACTGCACTATGGCGAAAAGCTACAGGCAAAAACAGCGGCTTTCGCTTGCTGCCATAATGGGTTTCTCGATGTAGAGTTGTACCAATTATGGCAATACACTCAGTAGCAAAAAAAAGCCGAGCAACATTTTGCGTCCAAAAATTGCGTTGTTCAACCTCCTGTTACTTTGTCAATTATCAATATTTTTGAACGAATTTGACGATATAATAACCAATGTATAGACTTTATGTGTTGAAAATTTCGTGTTGATAAAATTTATGAATTTGGAGTTATCACAAAATATGTGAAACTACACACAAAGAATAATGATTATTAATATTAAAAAAAACATTGCCAAAATTGAAAAGTTGCGTTGGTTCTTTTTCGTAGAAAGCGGTTTGCTTTCAAAACAAAAACCTTCAAACCGTCAATTCAAAAATTTTCTCCTCTGTACATTTAAAAGTTGCAATTTTCAAAACAAATTGTAGAACTGTCAAATCGAAACCGTGGCATCGTTTAAAATGAAAACAAGTTATTTTAATACCAAATTGAACTTTCAACCAGAAAGTGTCGTGCATTTAAAATAAAAGTATGCTGTTTTAATTGGAATAAAAATATTTTTTTTCTATAAAAAGATTTTTTCTTCAGATCAATCTTTATAACTTTCAAAGAGAAAGCTTTTTGTTTGGAAATCAGTTGATTTAAAAGTCAAATATAATAAATAAAACATTTTTCTCGTTTTGAAAATAAATCTTTATTGTCAATGAATCAACTTAGGGTTTGGATCGGATTCAGGCTCCGGGACCGAGTCCGGGACCCTATTCAAAGTACGGTTATTTTTCGGGAAATTTTTCTTCAGAATGTTTTTTATTATTTCCATAACATCACCCACAATAAAATGCCACACAAACAAGTCACTGCCAAAAAGTAAAATATGTTTTACAAAACACGAACAATGTCACAACACTCGTATAGAAACCGGCGGGAGCAAAGATCTACCGAACAACGCAGTAGACGCGAACGCGGAAAACGATAGAGAAAAATTACAAATGAAGACGGCTTGCCTTGTGTTGGTAAATTTAACAGTTTTACAATTTTCGTGGTGAAAGAAAACACTTTTAAATTTATACACAGAACCGAAAAAATACACTTTCAAATCGAACTCATTACTTTCATCGTAGATAATTTTACTTTTAATTTAATGAAAAATAAACACTTTTCAGATATAAAGCGCCAAACTTTTAATAAAACAATATTTCTTTTTTGTGTGTAGTCATTTTTGGACATAGCAATTTCAAAAACCCGTATTTCTGTAAAAAATTTAGGTAGCATATTAAAAATTTCTCCATAGCTTATAAAAGTACAGAAAATAATGTGGACAAAATTTGAACTGTTTCCATAAAGTGATTTGGACTACAGCTGGCGTCAAAGTTGACGTACCAACATGAGCATTTCCCTTTTGTCACCCGATATTGACCTTGCTGAAATACAATGTGCAGAAATGTTTAAAGTAATATAGAAAATACTTGGCGAGCTTGAAAAATGGATAATATTTGTCTACTAGTGAAAAAACCCTCCAGTATTGCCATAATTGGTACTTCTACCCTATTAGTGACAATTCCACAAGAGAAAGAAGACCAAAATTGTGAGTATTACGTTTTACTTTATATAATGGTACAACTAGTTGTACAATTCATCGAAAAGTAAAACCATTTATAGTTAACTCGTTTGTGAACACAAAATCAAGAGCTACATGTAAAAATGACATAAACGCTTATTGTAAACGAAACTTTGGGGACTATTATCTCACCAACTGGAGATTCTCAATAGTGAAACTACCGGAACCGGTTCCAGAGTATCCGAATGTGGCCAAATTCATTGGTAAGTCTGTGGCTCGATGTTTTTGGATATTAGAATTCAAAACCATGAATTTTGAGCCGTCAAACGGTACAAATACTTGAGGCTCCAAAATTGTCCTTTTCGGGCCCAACCGGAACAGGTTTCAGAGTATCCGAATGTGACCAGGTTCATTGGTTGATCTATGGCACGATGTTTTCGGTATTCAGTTTCGGTTCCAGTATTCAAAAGCATGAATTTCGAACCGTCGAACGGAACAGATACTTGGAGCTCCAAAATTTTCCTCTTTGGATCCAACCGGAACCGGTTCCAATGTATCCGGATGTAGCCAAATCCTCTGGTTGGTCTATGACATGATTTTTTTTGGATAACAATATTTTAAACCATGAGTTTTGAACCGTCGAACGCTACAAATAGTTGGGTTTTCAAAATTGTCTTCTTTGAACCCTACCGGAACCGGTACCAGAGTATACGGATGTGGCCAAATACTCCGGTTGGTTTATGGCATGATGTTTTTGAAGATCAGTATTCGAAATAGTGGATTTTGAGCTGTCGAACGGTACAAATATATAAGGTTCCAAAATTGTCCTTTTAGGACGCATACCGGAACCGGTTCTGGCTTGCTGTGTGCCCAGAATTGCCAGATTATAAAAAAACAGGCCAGCATGTCGTTGGCAGAACCCAAACCTTTTATTTGAAACCAAAATAATAAAAAAAACAGTTGAAAAATATTTTTTTGGGAGCGAAGCAAAGTCTTGGGTCATTTTTTTTACCGTGAATGCAGTAAAGATTGGACCCGGAAAAATGCGACACTTTGTTTTGGGTGTAACTTTTTATCACGTGAGTAAAAATTAATTAAATTTTGGGTAATACTAGTTTAGAGTGTTATGTTTATGTGTGCAAAATTTTGCGATCTGTCAAGTAGTTTTCAAGATGCATTCGAAACAAGAAGAGCTACACGCTAAGACAAGAAAACCAAAAATTCGGCATAAAATACCGAAAATCGTACAAAAGTGCACATACTGAAATTATCGGTAAACATGGATTACCGGAATTTCGGTATTGCAGGAAAACCGGGAAAAACATTAATATTTACTTATTTTTGTACGGTAATTTTTACCGAAAATGCTAGCAACTCAATGAGAGTATTTTTAACCAAATTTAGGTAAAATATAACGATAAAATCTGTAAATCCACTTTACTGAAGAACTAAGTAAAATCAAACGTTTTGTTTTGGTAAATTATACCGATACTTTAGGTTTTGCTACCAAAACCTAATTTTCGGTAAAATTGAAACCGTATTTTCGGTAATCTGATCTTAGCGTGTACGCCAGCAAATCTTGGGCGCGGTGATCGATAATCCGGGTCAGTCGCACAGATGGATCGGCAAAAGGCTTGGAATCCACCATTCCACCGTGTCCCGCGTTGTGAAGATGTTCCAGGAGACGAAAACCATCGAGCGGCCGAAAACCGAAAACGGAATACCCAGAGAATGCGCACAAAAAGGTCAATTCGTCGAAGTGGTTCGTTCAGCAGACCATGAAGCGGGCTGGGCTACGTGTTTTTATGGTCAGCAAGGCGTCAAACCGGACTGACAAGCAAAACACGGTGGCCAAATTGCGTGCGTGGAAGCTGTATCGTAAGTGGCCGGTCAAGCCAGGCTGTCTCGTCATGGACGACGAGACATATATCAAGGCGGACACCAAACAAATCCCCAGCCTCGAGTTTTTTGTCGGTACGTCCCGCATGGAGGTTTCGGAAAAGTTCCGGAAGAGAAAGATGGACAAATTCGCGAAGAAGTACCTGTTGTGGCAGGCGATCTGTGAGTGCGGACGGTACAGCAAGCCGTTCGTTACAACCCGCTCCATAAACGGGCAGATTTATCGAGAGGAATGCTTGCAGAAGCGCTTTCTGCCCTTCCTCCGCTCTCACGGTGGTCCCACGCTGTTCTGGCCGGATCTCGCTTCTTGCCATTACGCCAAGCCTGTAATGGATTGGTACGAAGCGAAGGGCGTTACTGTGGTCCCGAAGGAGGCGAAGCCACCAAATTTGAAGAAAAACTGGGAGAAATTGTGTAAGGAAGATGGACAAAGCCTCGGCCAACATCTCATGAGCAGTGTCAAGAGATATATACGAGCATTCAGCTTGGGAGAGGAAATTCAATCAATAAATTATGCCAAAATATAACTAATATATAGTTATGTAATCCCTGAAAATTTGAGAAGTATCCGATTTAAAATGAATTTTGATGATAATTTTTGTGTGTCTCATTTTTTTCGAGTCCAGCCTTTATGTGTAACTTTTTCCTAAGGTAACGTCCATTAATTATGTCACGCAAAAATGGACTTTTTATAATTTTTACCATCAATTCATAAGCGGGTCCTGTTTCATGTTATTCAAATTTTCGTCTAATATTGGTCTTATGGTCGTTGTAGTTGCATTCACTTCATTAGCAAACCATTAGAAACTATTGTCGCCAAGTGCATTTGTTGGCTTTCCCGGATGCCATTTCCAAACAATCGCATTGATTGATGCCAACTTGTGTACTGCGGCTAGTACTGTAGTTCTCTAATGGATTTCCTCTATCTCACTCACTAAACGCAGCGCCATCTACCGAGCACAGGTCGTTGTTTGCGGTTCATCGTGGAAGCGATCGGAGCGAATCGAACCGTATCCCAAAATGCAAGCAAACTCTTGGCGGTTTCGGTCGAGAGCCGCAAAGTTTGACTTTTCTCCCTTCGTCATCGTCATCATCATCATCATCATCGTCATCGTAGTCGGAGCAAGAGGGCGGAATGGTGATGTAATGTGTTTGCTTGTGGTTTTCTAAAATGTTTTCTAGGAGAATGAGATGGGAGAGGGGGAGGAGGCGAAGGAAGGGATCTTCAAAATTCCCAACCGAAAAGCACTCAGGCAGAAAGCTTGCCCTGTTAAATATTTTCCTCCCATGCCCAGCCAGCACACAGCAGCCGGCGGCGATCTGTGAAATTGTGTTGTGCGTGCTGCCTACCTCGAAGGCGCATCACCATTCTTGTGAACCGGGCTCAGGCTAATTAATTATTGAAATGTAATTTCGTGAGCTGCGGGACTGAAGTACTGCGTATATTTGTGTGGGGTTTTTGAATAAAAGGCAAAGTGCTCGAGGTAACGCATGGCTCGCTTGAATGAACTTTTCTCCTCTGTTCGAGCAGGAGGAGATAATCCGATTTTTAGCCGGTGGCTTTTTGATGGAAATGCGAAAGAAAATGTGTTCCTTTTTGCATTATGGAAGCTTAATTATTTTATGGCTCACTTGACGGCAGTCGGAGATTGTCTAATTGATGAATGAGGCAGTTGTAAATTTCTGATCCTCCTCGGAGACTTCGGTGCGTGTAATTTTGCTTCCGAATGGAAGATTCATGCTTTTTCATACTTAATGCCGCTTTCACGGATGATCGATTGTCGATTCCCATGGCGAAGAAAATGCCGGCATTCTGCTGGAGGAGGGTCCCCATCGTTTATAGTACACCATCGCATCTTCATTGTCATCGCCGTCGACGTCATCATCATTATTCATAACGATTGATCCTTTCTCGAGCGCTATTCTTGTTGTTGTGTACACACCATGCAAACACATGCAAACCGATAAAAGCACTGCCGCCAACCACCATTGTTGTTTGATTTTCCATTCATCAACCGGAGTGGAGCGATGCAACCCATGAATAAACAATCCCGGCTATACCTTGGTGCGACGTTTCGACTGCACCCTGGAGAAGTCTACCCTTCGCACGAGGAAAATTACGACGACAATCGTCGACTTGCTCCCCATCCATCGCGGTGACATTTTGCCACTTAACCTATGCAAATATAATAAAGTCACGTCGTCGTCGTCGTCGTCATCATCAGCATCGTCTTCGGTCGACCGGTGTCATCATCAATTGCATCGAATGAGTAAAGTGCCTGCTCATGTCCTCTAGCTCGTGTGGAAAATTGCAATTCCGGCTCGAACTCGAAATGACAAATGACCCTATTTTCATAAATTTCAATCCAAGCAGCTGAACTTTTTCCCGCAATCTGGATTGTAAATTGCTTTTTACCAACCGAAGTTCGCCTCATCACAGGTGCAACATCTGCCGCATTTGTTTATGTTTTTGCTCGGGGAAGGAAAATTGTTTATTAGCTTTGATGCCCACTTTCCCCGTCCGTGTGCGGCTTAGGTGTTGCTGCTAAAACAATGCAGACTCGGCCACTGGGCTGGCACATTCGGGAAAACAATTGTGTAATGGATGCTCTAAAGTTGCAAAGGTGTCATGGTGGTTCGTTTGTTTTTCGGATAAGAACAGTCGCCGGAACAGTAGGCGGTGTTTAGTTGGAGCGCAAAATGATGATGTCATTTGAGTGGTTGTTGAAAAGTGCCTAGTAGCACAGAACGGAAGTATATCTTGAACGACAAATAATGATAAAGTTTGAGAGCTCTTAGTCGCGACATCTTGCGGTTAAAGTCACACATTTTACACGGAAAAAAATTAAAACTGCTCCAAGCTTAGACAACATTTTCGACCTGCTAGTATAAAGTAACAAGGTACTGACATTAAGGTTTGTTCCTGGTAGAACGAATATATAAATATAAATAAATAGATAGTATTAATGATTTGATCTTAAAGAGACTTCACCTCATCACCTCACACTTGCGCAACTGGAGAAGTTTGTGCTCAGACTTTAATAGTTCTTTCTAATTAATAAACTCCTGCTTTATTCAACCACTTTGACAGCTGATTCCACGGTTGAAAATAATAAGCAATTTGATATAACACGTATAACCTGCCACGTTTATAATACTGACAACTTGCGGTGTTAAGTCAATCAGGAGCATTTCCAGTCAGAAAAGCCTGATTATTTTGACATTTTAATCGAATTGTTTATTTGAACGAAATTCTCAAGATAAGGAGTTTGAGTATTTCCCAAGTGTCATGAATATCAATGTACCGGAAATCTTTTGTGCAATTGCTATTGCATTTGAGAAAAAAACTGTATTCATACACTCCTCTATTGGACTTTGTATGGGAGTTAACTGCCACCTAATCTTTTTAGTGTCATTTAAAAAAATTATTTTATTTAATTTGAAAATTGTGATGAATCGGCTATGTGATTGCTACACATGATTTTGTGCTCACAGAATAAATCTAATTCAACGGAATATAAAAACTGAAATTTGTTTTTTGATATAACAATCCAATTTCTGAAACCGACGTATGCATTTAAGCATTACCCTTAATTTACAAATTGAAGTTCGAAAAAATTTCAGAAAACAACTGTTTAACAACAAGTTGTAGTAATTGAAAAAAAAAATAACATGGAAAAACTTTTTTTTGGGCAAAAAATTTGATTACACTAAATGTAGAGTAACTCAATCAGTCTTTTATTCTCTACATTTTTGTGAATGTACTTGAAGATATTAGAAGAAATATCGGCATTGGCATCGTTTGTCGTTTGTCTTAACCTATTATCGGAAGGGAAGTAAATGAAACAGTGAAGGTTTTTGTTTGCGAAGTGGGAACGTGAAGTACATTTACGCAAAATCTAAGAACTTAAGGACGTTAGTACTCGCATGACGATACGGTATGCAGAATCCTACATAAATTAACAAAAAATCAATAGCGCCATTCCTTAGCATTGGCATGGATTAATTAGCTCTATAGAAAAAATAACTCTTTTAATTTGTTCGAACCTCCTAATGGGATCTTCTCATAGAAATCTTTTAAGTGAGCTAAGTTATTTCTTTTTAATTATGCTATAACTGCTTATTTTTTGAAATATATGCGTGCACCGTTAACCATTTTCAGTTCTTTCCACTTCCTAGTGACAGTGGTGTCTGAGTACTTAGTTATCTCCGTGATTGGAAACGTAAGTTTCATAGAAAACTTTTGGAAAACTGTCAAATACAAGCAAACGCAAACGGAACGGGCAGGCCTTCAAAATGAAAGGTATGTTCTTGGATATTTAAACTTATTGTTTGGCAAAGTTAATGGTTTTATTCAAAATAGGATTGAAAAACATTAATGTAGTTCAATGAATGTTAATTTGAATCTTACATTCTTGATCAGCGACTGGCGTATTAAACATGCTTAGATTTGAATGATCAACAAATGTTTCATTTAACGTTTACGGGGATTCTGCCGATGAAAAAAAGGGTTGAAAAATTAATTCAAAAGCGCAGACAAACATTCAAGGTAGATGGAAGTATAGCAAAATATATGATTGAAATGAAAATACATAAAAACACTAGCAGCCTTTGCTCCATTGAGAATCGCGGTTCTGTAAAGCAAGAGACAGAGATTTATTGACATTAATTCACCGTGCTCTATATTGCACACGAATTGTTTTCCCAACTGATTATTGTAGTGACGTCATCTGAGTGTTTGTTATACCTAATGTGTGTGATTTAGAGCCCTTGAATTTTGTTGTTATGTCATTTCTCGAAGTATTTTTTCGAAACAGGAGCACGGAAAAACAGAGAATAATGCAGCGAAAAACTTGTGCTATTTCTAATTGATTCAACACAACATCATCCAACAATGTTTCTCTTTTTGCACTGGCTGGAAATGTATTACAAATGTATTAAAAATAGTTCACTACGGAATTCGTACTTCTTGGTTGCTTGAAATCAGGCAGAATTGATTGCAGTTAATTCGTCCAATTGTTCACAATAGCAGCCATATATTCGTGTGTTCCGAACATTTTATTCCATCAGATTGTAGAAATGTATCTTACAATTGAAAGGTGTAATAACCTAGTTATAGAATTTTTTGATGAGATTATCGCAGAATAAAATGGAAAAATCACAAAATGAAGTGTTGTTTTTTTTTTCTTCAAGTAACCAGAGCATACTGTGATGATCATATGGCAGCAAATATACCACTTATACCAGTGTATTTGACGTTTCTCCAACACTCTAAAACTAGAATGAGGGGAAACAAATAAAATAGAGATACTTTTTACACAACAAAATGTTTCACTTTTCGTTTCATTGAATCGTTCTAAGTTGCCCTTCCGTTCCGTGCTAGTAGGGACTTGCTTGGTAAGGTTGACGAATGTCAACTTATTAATGAATTTTACTGATAAAGTTGTATTGCTGTTAAACTTTAAATACAGTCTGATCGTGCATATTTTCTGTCTTCTCGAAATGATGTTTATTTATAATACTGTCCATACTACTCTACAAAAACTCCACTGCTCTTTGAATTGGATATTGACTTCTTAGAATCAGTTCTGAACGGCACAGTTAATCCTCAGAGTACAGAGATATGCGGAAATTCATTCCGACGGTTTGGCAACGGTGTTCGTTTTGTTTACAAAGGCTGCCAACACTTCCGCAGAGTAAAATGTTACAGCGTTGTGCGTGATTTCGTCGTTACGAAACGTACAAGAGATTTATTATGAGTACTAGCTGAACCCGGTGCGTGCCTTGCTACGCTTGCAACTAAATGAATGAAAATATAATAGAACTGGCGCTTCTATGGTTTTATTTAGGAATGAGTTTTGTTAAAATATTTTCGTTAGCTAATGTGTGTAATTTCTGCAAAATTAAACGTAGGTGTGTATTTTTAATTATACCCTCAGATCTTTAGTTTCTACCATGGTTTTTCTTTCTGTGTAGAAGCATTTCATTGACAAAGCATTTATCTTCAAACTACGCCATATCTTGTCAGTTTGAACGTCATTTTCTCTTGCATAACCTTAGATTAACTTCTTGTGTATATGTAGCAGGGAGAGTAACTCAAGCATCCCTCATTCTTGACTAAAACGGGGCTCAAACTTCCATCAGAACATGCTGCTTTCCCCGCGAAATACACATTTTGTGTTTAAGTTGCCTGAATAATGCTCATGTTTGGTTAACGTTTGTTGCATTTGTATGAGCCCCGCCTCCGAAGAGGGGAGAAGTCTCAAACGACAAAGGAAACAAATCCTGCCTCCAAAACCCCTACATGCCAAATTTGGTTCCAATTGCTTGATTAGTTTTCGACTTATGCACAAATTGGCGTTTCATTTGTATGGGAGCCTACCCAAAGGAAAGGAGTCTCGAACCATCATAAAAACCTTCTTCTGCCCCAAAAACTCCTGCATACAAATGTTCATAACAGAAGGAATAATTCTCATGATTTTTTGATATTTGTATTTCATTTGTATGAGAGCCCCCAGTTCCAAAGAGGGGAGTTGTCTCGAACCACCGTGGAAACACTTCTTGCTTTTAAAAAACCTCAACATGCCAAAGTTGTTTCCTTTGGCTTGATTAGTTCTCAAGTTATATTTTCATGTGTATGGTTTTTTGTTGCATTTGTATGAGAGCCATCACTTACAGATTAAGGAGGGATCTCAAACCACCATGGAAACATTTGTTGTCTCCAGAAACCCTAACATGCCAAATTTAGTTCCATTTGCTTTCGAGTTATGCAGAAATTTGTGTTTCATTTGTATGGGAGCGCCCACTTCTAGACGGGAGAGGAGTCTTGAATTTTCATAACAGTAGGAAGAATTCTCATGTTTGGTTGAAATTTGTGTTTCATTTGCAAGAGAGCCCCCCTGAGAGGGAAGGGGCCACCGTGGTGACATTTCTTGTCTTTAAAAACCTCCTCACGCCAAATTTGGTTCCAATTACTTGATAAGTTCTCGATCTATGCAGAAATTTGTGTTTCATTTGTATGAGAGTCCTCCCCTTCAGACGAGGGGAGGGATCTCAAAACATCGTGAGAACCTTTTCCGTCCCAAAACCCCTACATACAAATACTCATAACAATAGGAAGAATTCTCATGATTGGTTGAAATTTGTGTTTCATGTGATTTAAATCTTTAACTCGTTTGTATAGTAATCGTGCTCGCTTTTTGGCCACTGCATTTTATTTCAGGGAGCGATTCGGATGTTTACTGGCACAAAAGATTTATATCCTTCTTGAAAGGATGTTTCGCACAGTGGAAAAGTTGGAATCGTATTTGTTTGCCAAATCACGTACCTCTATACACCATTTCATTCTCAGTTCTTTGTCCCTAGAGTTACTTTTATGATAGATGGGCTGTCCTCTATCCACTCTCAGAGTATTCTTGTAACGTTTGATTACAAGCCACACCGTTGACTTTGGGAATTTTAACACTTTTGCTATTTTCGAGGCTGACCACGAAGGATTCTCTAGATGTTTGTGCACAATTAATTTTCTTTTCTCATGTTCTATGATCCGTAATTTCGAGATGCGTCGATCAATCGAGAAAAACTTTCCACCAATTTGTTTTTCAATAAAACATCCAACAAATGCCTTTCAAACGTTTTTTGTTCCAACCACCAGGAGGAGCACGGTGGTGTATTAAACCGTGCGTCCAGATTTATTTTGAATCGAGTTTTACTGGTGAGAATCGATTAGTTTTTAATTAACGCCATTTACCCCCCAACTACTGCTGGTAATCTTTAAGTCTATTTCATCATTCAATTAAATGTGATAGTTTTCAAACAACTGACGTTGTTCTGTTTCCAAATAAACTCAATGCTAATTCAGTTTCCAAATAATTATCCACCAAACTTGTTCTCACTTTTGCTGTGCAGAACGTTCCAGTATACCAGAAAAATATTTGGACAGAGTAACTTTTCTCGCGTGAACAACATTCCGAACGGGCTGCAAGGACGATGGTCTGATGAAGATAGGTATGTAACAGATGTTCACTTTCAGCCTAGTTAAGTATCTCCCATAAACTTATTTCAGTGTGTGTGAGTGGGATTTCCAAAAGTGAGAATTTTATTTGCTCGGAGCTGAATTATCGCTCTATGGTTTGTTCGTTTGTGGTGTAATAAAGAAAGTTATCAGCTGCTACAACCGTTCATTGGCGCCGAAGTTGGTCTCTTTATTGCGTTTTAAATTGAGTAGGACTTTGTTTTTTGTTGTTGTATATATTCAATATACGTTATCCGTTATGCAAATTTGTTGAATCCGTAACCTGAACGTGAAACACCAATAAGAAATAGTACAACACCATATAACAGGTACGTGATTAGTGTAGGAGTTCATTTCATTCGACCTAAAAAGTCCAAATCCTCTGTTGAGACGCAAGTAAAAAATAAACAAAGACAGCTGATCGATAGCTCTGAAAATGTGTTATACTGTTTACCTATATACAATCGTAGATCAACGAAAAGTGCGACCGGTTACGATTGTTGACTGGCAAGTTGCAACAAATAGTTTTTAATCCCGAATACAGAAGAAACTCCATAAGTGGAAACCTCTAAAATTAGCAACACTTGGAAAAAGCATGATACTTTTTAAGAAATGTTTCGCATTTAGCATAGAGACACTTGTTCACAAAAATAAAGTTTTTAGTAAAAACGAAATATTCGTTTAAAGGAGATCGAAGCAAGCTTCGGACGCGAGCGGACATGTTTATAATTCGCTGTCAGTTATTTAGTTGATCTGCATGAAAAGGCTATGGGCCCAGTGTGGCGAGTTTGAAAAGTTTGGAAAAAGTTAGTTCGGTGGAAAATCCGCGGAAATCGCGTCATATTTCACTGAAAACGAAGAGTTGTGGAAAAGTTTATCACAGTGTATGGAGTTAACCGGTTTTGTTATGGGGCATAGCGCGTTATCTATTAAGTGTTTAGTTGAGAACAGCTGCGCGGTCGTAGCGAGGAATTTATTGTTTTTTTAACTCTTTATTTATTCCAAATTTTACATTATTTTACATTCATATATTATCCTAGGTGATCCTGCTAAGTAATTAACATTTCAACCTTATATGCTATCATTAACATCTAATTGTGTTAATATTATGTTTACTTTGTCTGTTCAGAATTTTTAACAGGGTTGATTTTGCATGCGTGTCAGAATTACAGTTGATTTCTTAAAACTAGTTCTTATCTATAGAGGAATTGACTGGCAATTGAAGATTGCAATGATTTTTGTATAATAAATTATGAATTATTTTGTTGGACATTTTTCTAGAGTCTCAACGTTTGAAATTCTATGTAATTCAATAGTACTGAACCAGGTGGCAGCTTCAAAATCATTTTCAGAACTTTGTACTGAATCCTTTATAGTGTTTTTTCGTAGTTGCGCAACAACTAGGGCCATATTGGCACAGCATAAAGCATGGCTTGTCTAAAATTTGTTTGAATATAGAAGTTTGTTCTTTAAACAAAGTTTGGATTTTCTGTTTATAGAGGATACAAACATCTTATGTGCTTATTACATTTGGC